>OX375878.1:27814101-28121684 GCA_947359465.1 Metellina segmentata | reverse complement strand
TAGGACACATGTCTTCATTGAGGCGAGCGAAGCGAGCATATGTTCGCGCAGCGAACCAATGAGGATTGCGAAGCAATCCTCCGGGGGTTGGCGAGCAGGGGGCAGGCCCCCTAGTATAGTATATTCTTTTACCGTAATGATAAAATACCTACTCAAGGATTTTATTTCCTTGTGTCCGCATGTCATTGTTTTATTTTGGTACATTGTTTATTACATTAGTACATTATTAGTTACATTAGTACATAGTTAGTTACATTAGTACATTGTTAGTTACATTAGTACATTGTTAGTTACATTAGTACATTGTTACAATAGTACATTATTTTAGCACATTGTTAGTTACATTAATATATTGTTAGTTACATTAGTATATTGTTAGTTACATTAGTATATTGTTAGTTACATTAGTATATTGTTAGTTACATTAGTACATTGTTACAATAGCACATTATTTTAGCACATTGTTTTATTTTAATATCCCGAATGACATCGCAATCCTTTTTTGTTTATGATGATGTCGCGGACTCCGCCCCTGCTCACCAACCCTCGAGGATTGCTACGCAACTCAAGTTAGTTTGCTTCGCAAACCAACACTCTTTTCGCAGAGTCAATCCCCTGTTACGGTGAAACTATCTTAATAATTCGTATAATCCTGATTTGACTTTCAGGTCCATGACTCCATCTTGTTCGCTGTACAATATTGAATAAACCATGTTAATATCGTAATTTTCTTATCTGTACTTAATCGGCAAACCGTCTGAGAATCAGCGAAAAAACAAGCATGACGTTACAGCGAGTTTCAAGGGCATCTGGCAAACCCGTTAGTCAGAAAATGTAACCTTTATTTTCGTAAAGAAGTATGAACGCAATCGCTCCGCGATCTAAAAAATGCTAAATTTGTCTGACCAACTTTTGATCGCATCGAATTTATTTATTAACCAATTTCAAATATAATTGTACCGTAAGAAAGAGTACATTCTAAGGTATACTGCGATGTTTTCAAATTTAAAAACTACTTATTAATAAGATATAGATATGACAGTTTTAACAAAAAGTAACGAAAAAATGTCCCGATTTTTCAAGAATTTCAAAAAAATGTTATCAGGAACCAAATTGAAATTTCTAAAAAAACTCGACGAGCTGCAAAAATTCACGTTTAGAGGTACTCTTAAAAAGACCTCACGGCTGAAGACTGAAAATTTGTACGTCTTTTTCTCACTCCTGTTAGAACTTTTGCTTTTCAACTTTGACACTTAATAAACCCTAAACTAACAGCCGCATCGGAAAAAAAAATCTTCTTCAGCGTGTTTCCTGTACAATTTTGAACATATCATGTTAATTTTGTAATTTTCCGGTCCGTACTTTCTCGGGAAACCGACTAAAAATCGAGCGAAAAAAACCAGTTATCAATCCTGCGACAGCGGCGCAGGTAACTTTTTGAAATATAGAGATACATCAATCATAATTTTCGTTTAGCTCAAATAAAAAATCACCTAGGAGTTTTTCCAACTCAGGTTACCATATTGGGAATGATAAACACCACTAACAATCAAATACAACAATCATCGAACACCAAAGTGATCAAGCCTTAGATTCAGGATAGTAGAGTGCAGAAGAAAGTTCACATCAGAAATCAAAATTCCTGCATGCTAAGATTTGAATTAAAAAAAATACTTTTTTTATCGCGTGTTTTCTTGATAAAGGTTGTTGATTTACAATTTTTTCACAGTAGAAGCTGGGTACTCAATTCCTAAACATCATTGCTATTATTTCTAACATTTGTATTTCCACAAATCATCCTCTTTCGTAACTCCTTAATTATATCTCCGCTGATTTTTAACTTCATTATGAACTGCCTTTCTGTCTAAGCATCTTAATTTCCATGGAAAGAAAATGGATTACTATGGCATCTTTGGATTTCCCCATTTATTCAATTACTTCCAATTACCCGTACGTCAGTTTCAATTTCAAATTATTCTGCCGTTTCAGCAGTTTCCAAATTTAATCCCAGTAATAAAATAATTCAATTTGACTAATCATAAAAGTACTTTTCAGTAATTATGTTCGGGAAACTCTTATTAATTTGTATTTGACAACGAGGTTTGAGATGTCCTTCCAGTAAAGGCAACTCAAGTGACCCTCTGTTTGACACAGTCAAGCTGCTTGCACCAAGAACCAGGTGCTCATGTCACTAATTGCAGCCAGGAGGCATTTTTGCCGGTTAGGGCTGTTTTCAACGAAATTATTAAGCCGCGTTTAGACCGGAGTTGCAATGATACTCTTTAACAAAAAAACGACGCTCCAAGAAGGAGTTGTGCCGGGATTAATCAACTAGGAACGGCGCTGACTGAGGACGTATAATCTTTAGTGAAGAGTCCCGTTTCCAACTATGTCCTGACGACAGACCAACCAGGGCAGCGTGGGGATCCTGCCCTTACTATAACACGCCACACATGCCCACAAAAGGGCATTATGGTCTGGGGTGTCATCTCCTTTGATAGCCGGATCCCTTTGGTAGTCATTTCTGGCACACTTACAACACAGCGGTACGCAGACGACATTCTACGCCCGGTTGTGCTACCGTTCCTTTTGCGACACCCCGGACTTGCTTTTCAACAAGATAATACCCGGTCGCACAAGGCACGTGTTGCTATGAATTGTCTTCAAGGTTCTCAACACTTCCTTGGCCAGCTAGGTCTCCTGATCTCTCTCCCATAGATAATATTTGGGACGTTATGGGAAGGCGATTGCAGTTATCCCAGCATGTCGACCATTTAGCCCGGCAGTTGGGGACAATTTGGTTAGGAATTTCGCAGGACACCATCCGGGAACTTTTTCAGTCTATGCCGGGTGACAGCTTGCATCCAAGCCAGAGGTTTACCAACGCCTTATTGACTTACTCCCTTTGTAGCAGTCAAACTCTGAAATAAATCATTCAATTGTTCTAAAATTTTAATCGTTTGTTTTTCTATGTGTATGTTCTTCATATCCACCAATTTTTATCGCAATCGGACAACTCCTTCTTGGTGCGCCGACATTTTTTGTTATATAGTATATTTCTCTCCACCCATTGGAAAGGATGAAATATGTTTAAATATTGAATGAAGAATTCTTTCCGAAATTTTTTTTAGAACGACATAAAAACATTTCAAGCATTTTTCAATATGTAAAAGATTAATTTAATTAAAATTATAAAAACATAAAATGTATTTAATTTTTTTTATTTCGAACCAAATGAATATGCATTTTTGATGACAAAAAGAGAAATTGTCGAGGGTTTGTGTGGCAAATCCGTTAGATATCTCTTGTTAGATACAGTTTTTTCAATTTCACAATTATTACCTTTTCTATATTTTTAGTGTAACGAAAATTTGTGTGCGGATAGTAAGGTATCAATTCCCCTATGAATCTTACGTAATTTAACTTTGATTTGGTTTTTGATTCATATCCAAATATACACATACCTATAGATTCCTAGAAAAGGTTCTAAAAAAGATATTCCATTTTAGGCTGTTATGTTATATGTAAACATTTTGGATCATTTTTGTTTTGCATAGTCAAGTTTTCATACATTAGAACTTTCACATAGTATGCATTAAAATTTTTTTGTTGTCAAAATACTATTTAATTACATTGCTTTTAAAATTTTTTCTTTTGGACATTATTTGTTCTATGTGAGCCTACGAAATCCAAAATTTATAGTTTGTTTAAAATAAAAAAAGTCTTACAAAATTACAATTTAAAAACTGTAGTTTATTTTGTACAGAATATCTGTCCTATAACTGTTTTTCTATTTTATATTTGAGTTTATTTCACATTAAAATGATATCTTTATGATTTTATCAGGTATACCAATACTTTTCTCTCTTTTGTTTGACATATTTTTATAATCGAATTCTATTTAGCAACTCTAACAATGAACTGCAATAATACTTGATCTCCTAAACAGTACATTCAATGTTCAAATAGTAATATTTTGTCCATTGGTACGTGACTTTTTGCATAACAATGGTTTCGTCAAACAGTACAATCCGATGCTTTATTTCTTCTCCTTTCATGTAAAGTTTTTGTGCTATTAGCGTTTAAAAAGCAAACTTCTGATATTTTACTTTGAATTTGGATCGATATTCTTGCGATTTGAAGTTACTTCGTTGAGAAACTCAACTTATTATTTCTTGAGTCTTCACACCTACACCGTTGATTTCTTTTAAGATTGAAAATGGTTCGTCGATTCTGGAAGAGATTGAAAAATATTTAAGTGCACCAAATTACTCGCTGGTTGATTCTGGAAGGGGTTGACAAATTTGTAAGTGTTTACCAAATTGCATTAAGTTTTGTCTTCGAGAGTTTGGGGGTTTGAAATATCTGATTTAATTAATACAGATGATAGTACTTTGCGTTTTTTGGCTCCCATTTCCTAACGTGTATCTCCTCGTCTGATTTGTGTGAACAGATGCATTGAAATATCACTAAATGTACAAATGATCTACAATTTGATTACATTGCGAATTTATTTATTATTTATAATTAGAAGGAACAGCTACACTCTACGTTTATGAGCGATGGCAACGGCCTTGGCGATTTTTTTGGCGAACTTCTAAAGTCGCCAAGGAAATAATTATTTCCTAACTCTTTTTCTGTCACAATTTTTTTTCTTTTTACAACACACTTTTTAAACACATTTCAGAACGTTTTAAAAAGTATATATATTTAAAAACTTTCACAAAAAGTAGTAAGCTTAAGCACATATCAAAACACATTTGTGAAAGCAGAGAAACTAAGCTACGAATGTTGGGTAAGAATACCCTGACACTTATCAATTACACTGAATACAGTGGGCATGTTGAAAAAGAAAAAGATTTACAAAAGAAAAAAAACAAGTAATAATACAACCTGATAACGTCAGAATTCTTTCGTAAAAAAATAATGGAAACGAAATTGTTCAAAAAAACAAAACTCTTAATCCTATCGTGAAAACTACTATAGTAAAATAAAAATTCCACAACTGTCAAAATACAAATAAATGGACCAATGGTATCACAGAAAACGATTTAAAAGGACCAATGCAATCAAAGGATATTTTAAAAACAAAATAACCAATGGGAGGAATCACGTTGGGTTGGCGTGGAAGTTTGGAGAGTGGGGTGCCAGCTCAGGTGTTGCTTCGTCATCTGACCGTGGTTCAAAATTACGAGGTGTTGTCCTCGGATCTTTCCCTGAAGGGACTGATCCCGGACCGTTGTCAGTGGCCCGTTGTGTTGCTCTAGTGCGACGTTAACTAAAATTACCATTACCATTACCAATGGGAGGAAAGAAAAAATTTCAAACTAATCAATGAAATCAAACGACTTTAACGGATTTTGGAAGAACTTTCTAGAATATTAAAAGTTTCCGTTTGCCGAGGTTGCCATGAAACCCACAACAATAGTAACGAAAGATGGGTTGCCTTAATTTATCGTAACTCGCTACTAGAAGTGCGCCAAAAAAAAATCGCCAAGCCGTTGCCATCACTCATAAACGTAGAGTGTAGCTGTACCAATCAAAATTTTTTATTTTATTTTATTTTTTATTTTTACAATATTTATATTGGACATTTAAAATTATCATCACGTTACTGCAATTGACGGCCTCTTCCTGAAACATTAAGAGGGTGGTATTTTCTCTTCGCTTGCTTGAATGACCACTTTTATTTGAGATTTTGTGAAGACAAAACTATGAAATTAAATAATCTTTCATGTAGTTACTCACAATTTTATTACAGGAAGAGAAGTTTAATTTTACAATCCCTCTGCTAAAATGGTTTATCACACAGGTACTCAAGGAAATCTCACTTTGTCATTTGTTTATTTACTATAACTTATTTATTTATTATTTTGCCTTTTAATAATTGTATCAAGGAGTGTCCATACAACTGATTTGTCTCACAACTGTAGTTGTCTGGTTATTACTGTTTTTCTTTGTTCAAAATATTCAAATATATTCTTTTTGTCAACATATTCAGATCAGGGTCACTGTGTATGACATTTTTACTTGTTTCAGTTAAAAAACCAACGTCAATGACGACCGTCCGGGAGAAATAGACGCAGCATCCTAATTTGTAAATAAACTCAACTTAAATGACAATTCTAATAAAAATATTTTTTAACTATCAAACAGAAAATGTTGTGTATTTCGACGCAATATTCCTAAAAAAAAAAATGTCTGAAACAGTTCCGTGTAGAGAGCTCGTTAGTTATAAGGGGATAAAATGAAAAAAAAAAAAACCTTGTTTTTGTGTGAAAGAGTACAAATTCTTGAATCATACATTCCTCATACGATCAATGATCCTACGTAACTGAAAGTAAAATTTAATTGTTGTAATTGAATTGTTTTTAAATAAATGTCTCATGCTTTAAGAGATAAGACAATAATAATATACAAACGCGTCTTTTTATTAAAAATTTAGATTTTCAGTCGTGAATCAGAATGATGCGCGTAGAATCTTTGTCAATCCAAACACCTCGAAACAACAAATTTTTTAACGATAATATAAAAAATAGAAGGAGTAGCCTGTAAAAATATAGATGTATATATATATTTTTTTAATATATATCTATATATATATTTTTTAAATATATATTTATATATATATTTTTATAATATATATATATATATATATATATATATATCAGGTGTAGTAAGAAGTTTTAAAGCATGTGTTTAAGAAATGAATATGCAATTTAGAGCTGATAATATAATACTTTTATTCATCGAAATAATCTCCATCATTATCTAATACCTTCTGTCATCGATCATTTAGTTCACGGATGCCAACAGTGTAGAAAGATTCCTCTGTTGACACAATGAAGTCGTCAAACCATTTTCGTACGTCGTCCACTGTCCGGAAGTTTACAGAAGACAAGGCATTCTGTATAGACCGAAACAAACAGTTCGAAGTTGCTATGTCGGGGCTATACGCCGGGTGTTCCAAAACTTCCCAGCCAAGTGTTACTAACGTGTCCCTAACCACTTTTGCAACATGCGGCCGTGCATTGTCATGGAGCAATTTGACGGGCCGCAAATCTTTACCAGTAAACGAACGTTTTCGATCGATTTCCTGTTGTAATCGCAGCAATTGTTGTTTATGGCGTTCAGCAGTTACACTTACACCCGACTTCAGCAATTTGTAATAGAGTACTCCCTTCATATCCCACCAGATGCATAGGAGAACTTTTTTGCAGTAAATGTCTCTTTTTTTGTAAAAATGTTGGAAATTAGAAAAAAATTGTCTAAATATATACAAAGCATGCAAAAATCCCAAATATGCAGAAACATAAAAAATAAATTCGGGTTTTCTTGGTTGCAAATTGCTAAAAAACTACTCAATATGGATTTCTATCAACATTAGGGGCTAAAAAAAGTATGTAAAAAATGCAAAATCAGAGCTCTAGTGATCATTCTCCTCAACAGAGGAGTGATAAGCGTATTCACACTTTTGCGTTACCGATAAAAGACAACAAAGCGTTTACACCGGAGTGGGTCGAAAAGGGTTCAGCAAAATGGGTCGTAAACCGTCTTCGTCAAATAAAGATGAGGGAAAATATTAGAAACTCGGGTGTAAGCGCGGTTTTAGAGTTAACCAATTCAACACGAGTAAGGTCGAGTATTTTGGCTTGTTGTACAATAAAACCAAAATCAATGAACTCTCTGTCCACTAAACCAGACCAAAAAAAACTGCGCATACTCCTACTTGAAACTTAAAAAGGCTTGGTATCAAATACGAATAGGATAACATGTATTTTAGGATAATCGAAGTTCTACTGAATAAAATTATTTTGTGATGTAAGACTAGACCACTGTAAAAAAAAAATGCAGGACGTAGAGGAACACCCAAATAAAGTCTTAAAACAGTAGTGGATGTGTTAAAAAATTTGTAGTACAAATAGTCTGGAGAAGGGGTTAAGATGTGGCTTGTGAATAGGAGTTGATCGCAAAAATTGCAGGATGCAGCATCTTCACAAGGTAATGAAAACCAATGGATCATCTTGGAATGTCCATTACAGTGACGAGTTAAAAGTACGTCTAATCGTCAGAAACGATGTTTCGGTAAACCATTGAGTTTGTTATTGCCCTATAAACTCCAGTTATACTGTTAAGTAAAAAATTCGACGCATCACATAAAATCAGAAATGTCATCTCTTATAGTTTTGTCGAATTGTTTTCTGAAAAAAAAAAATGACGATGATATAACATGTTGGCAGAACGACTTATTCAGATTCAGATCGTTAGACTTCGATCGCAATGCGATATTTGATCCAGTATATCGATGGGAAAAGGTCATAAGTACCAATAAAGACCACTAGGTACTGTAATGTGTATGATTTTTAAGTCTGAAACACGCGTCATTTTTTATTTTCGGAAAACTTCCTTAAAAACCTGATACATCGGGTTGATAGGCAGTGATAATTTTACTACAGTCGAAACTCAATGAAATCAAAAGGCTTAAACTTGAATAATTGATTATACTTCAAATCCAACTTTAACGTAACTTTTTATGTATTTTTATTCTTGTATTGGCGGAGTTGTTGGTTGAATTTGGAAAAATACAATTGAAAACAAATATGACGAAAATAATACCAACACTCAAGTCTAAAGTTGAAATCAGCTTACGTTTAAATGACTGAAATTTAAAATCATGTATTGTTATACATAAAAAAGCAGTTTTTTACATTTTATCAATCAAATCATTTAATGGATACGCAATGTCCTTAGCTTTCGTATAAATGCAAGTATGAATTTATTTTTAATAAATTAAATATACATCCAAAGTATAAATAATGTTAGATATTTGATTCCACATATTTAGTTCTATATTCAAGACTTGCACAAAAGAACTTATGCGTATGAACAGTGCCTAATTTGCCTGAAGTTACTCAATATTTTTCGCTTGCTAAAATGAGAATTTGCTGCATTATTGGTTGATTGGGAAAGGTTTAATGATGCAAGGGCATTATATTTCACCAAGGTGAGTCACACAGAGTCAACTAAAGTGAACATACACACTAGTTAAGTTTTATTGATACGGAAGATTGAAATATACCCGATTAGGAATCGTTATAGACTGGAGTTTAACTTAAATAAATTTAGCATAACACACAAGCATTCACCATAATGTTAGATCTACAAAACTTGAATGCCGTTTGTTATCATTGCAGAAATACTTTGAAACGAATCGCTTTCAAAATTGAGTTTTGCTCTGATGTAAGCATACCTCAATCCCATTTTATGCCGTGAATTGAATTTTTGCTTCATCTTTTCTGACCTTCTCCTTCTGTAAAATACGCATTGGTATCCTAAGTTATTCATGGCGGCCCTACTGTAAAAACATATAGGTGTTATTCTTAACAGGAAGTCTGAAAGAATCCGTGAATAGAATTTATTTGGGTCGAATACTTTTATGGCTGGACAGTTGAATTCTAATGGTGCAAAAGAAATATTGGCCAAGCTGTGCCAATATGTATTAATAAACTGCAAAAACGTGCTATCCGTGCGTCTGCTAGAATGCAATAAGAGATCAATTGAATTTAGTCAAATGTACAAGTTAAGGTTTAGTGTAGAAGATTAAATGAATAAAACCAGGTGGGTTATACCCAAAAATTGAAATCAAAATACTAAAACTAAAAATTTAATCATTAGTAAAATACTTTTGATGTGAGGGTAATATCATAACTTAATTCCTTAATTATGTGTGTGTACATTTGTTCGAATCATAATGAACGAAGTGTTACACTAATTGTATATATTTGGGCTTTCCTTTGATAAAATATTTTCATATCTTGAATTAGCTTTTAATTTCATTAAAGTGGAAGCTGTCTCGCACCTGACCACTTCATAACAAATTTTGAACATTTCCTCCAATGTGAGTTTATGGATAGTATGATCCTTTAAACACTAATTGGCTAGAACGTGACAGTCTCTGCGTTACCCCGGGACGCATATTATCAACTTTTACTTGAATAGAAGACACGGGGAAATTTTAAGCCCGCTGATTCGTTAGTTTCAAACTGTCGACAATGACGTCACTACGTGACATCATCATTAGAGGCGATGCTTCACGTGGACTCGGTATGGTATGAAGTTTGTTTCTACTTAAAGTGGAAAACGATGGCAAACGAAAGCAGCTTGGCGATGGCGAGCAAGGTAAGAGAATGAATCTTAATATTTAAGTTTAGTATGGGTACTATTAACTATGCATATACTTAGTACACATGTGTAGGCTTAAAAGGTTTTTCTTTGCTTTTATTTCTGTACTAGCCACTGCGTGGCTAGCACGGCGTTGCCCGTGCTGTACTTTGTGGGGTTAGGTGTGTCCATTGTGAAGTGTTTACAGAAACATTTCTGCTGATAGGCTATAGTATTTAAAACTTAATTACCTTTGTCATCGAATAAATGTACTTGTTTTATGTGACATTTAATTACACGGTTATTTGTTTTATTTAGGTAGAATCACTGAATGCTGTAAAAATTAGATTCAAGTTTCAAGAAAAGTTATTTCTTGCCAAGATCTCATTTCGACAAGGTATATATTAATTCCTTCACTGCATACCAAAAACTACTTCACGTCTTTAGAGAAACAAATGAAAAGGTACGAAACGTCGTAACAACGTAATCGTTAACATATTTGCCTATGCCGCTGTGGGAAAACTTAGCGAGACATCTATGGATGCAATTGAAATCTTCGGCGTGGATCGGAGCATGCACGGACGCTCGCATGCGCAGGAGAGAGCAGGGGCTCTTATAAAGAGCGCCGTCCAATTGACTCGGCAGTTCGTGTGAGGACAGGATGGCGTTCATATTGCAAAATTCGACGATTGAGGAGCAGCTAGGCGTTATTCGATTTCTGACAGCGGAAGGTGTTAAACCGGCCGTTATTCATCGCCGGATGGTGACGGTATACGGGGAAGATTGTGTGTCCGACTATTCAGTGAGAAAATGGAGTGCCCGTTTTCGTGCAGGCCGTGAGAGTTTGGTTGATGATCCGAGACCAGGCCAGGCAAACACAGTCATCACGGCCGATCTGATCGACAAGATGGTCGACCTAGTGAGAAGTTATCGGCATGTCACATGGTGTATCATGCATGTATCGGCATGGCCGTGAAGGTGAATGTCAGAGTTGGAACAGTGTGGACAATTGTTCACCACAGGTTGCGTTATCGGAAGGTGTGCGAGCAGTGGGTTTCGAAGCAGATCGCCGACCAGTAAAAGGAACTGCGTATGGGGCTAGCACTTCAACATCTGTTTCGGTATCATGAAGACCCCGCTTTCCTGGAGCGGATCGTCACAGGTGATGAGATCTGGTGCTATCACTACGAACCAGAGACAACGCGGGACAGCATGCAGTAGAAGCATGCGTCGTCACCTCCCCCTAAAAAGTTCAAAGCCGTGGCGTCAGCAGGGAAGGTGTTGCTCACCTGTTTCGACGTCCAAAGTCCGCTACTTGTTGAATTCCTCGAGAGCAGAAGAACCATTAACTCTGATGTGTGCTGTGAGACACTATGAAGCCTACGCAGGTCCATCAAGAACAAAAGACCGAGGCTGCTCACGGAGGGTGTGGTTCTGCTCCATGATAACGCGCGTCCACACGTCTCCAGAGTCACACACGCGGAAGTATCCAAACTTAAGTGGGAGCAACTTGACCATCCGCCCTACAGCCCGGACATGTCTCCCTGCGATTTCCATGTGTTTGGTCCCCTGAAAAAACATCTGAAAGGGAAGCGCTTCAACTCGGACGACGAACTCAAGGACGCTGTGAAGGACTTGGTCTCGTCACGGCCACAGGAACACAGGAATTCTGGAAACAAGGAATCCTTCGGCTCGTTAATCAATGGGATCGTTGTTCTCAGGCCTATTTTGAATACTTTGAATAAAGTCTTCACTGATACCCACAGTGTCGTTTCGTACCATTTCATTTGAACAGCCCTTGTGTGTATATATATACACACATATACATGTGACGACTTACTACAAGTCTCACTACTACGTTATTCATAAAATACAAGCAGGACAGAGAGCAATGAAAAAGGCGTCTTTATTAGACCACAGTCATGATTCGAATACTATAAGAGATTGCGCAACAAGTTACAAGTTGCGTATCAACAAATTAATTATTCCTTGATCAGCAATAGACAGATTTCATTGCCTTATATGGTATCGTTTGATGGGACATCTTACAGCAAATAGATGGGAACAGACGGATCACGGCGTGGGAAGATAAATTTAGCTCAACTTGCAAAAATTAATTATTTCTGATGCAATGGGCTGCGAAACTGTAAAAGGCACGTAAAAAATACTCGGAGGCGCCGGCCAACCTCGAAGCAATTTTCTCACGAATCATTTTTTAATCTTACAATCCCCCTTCCCAAGAAGACTACGTACTATGCGTCCATAGGGTGTAGGACATCTAGGAAGAAGTTGTTAATGAAAACCTAAAATTTGGAATAAACTAGCAACCCTATAACCCAAAACGTCTATCTACCTACTTGCTATCCATCTATTGACATACAAACTAACATACAAAATAACATAAAAACACTTTTAACATTAATGTCTCTTTATCTGTAATTGCAAAGAGTATAAACGCAATAAGCAATTAGAATATAGGATCCATAAAAATCAAATAGAACACAATAAATTGTAATCATCATAGAATTATCAATTAGCATCAATACCACACTAGTTCACACCCATACCAAAACAAATACTGTATAAAATAATGCAACCAGTTTCCAGAGAATTGTGTTCTGATAATTAATCTAATGAAAATTAAATAATAAAAACCAATAATACTACAAACAGCATATTATAATAGTCGTATAATAAAAACCATAATAATTCCAAATACTTCTACAATAATACATTAACTTGTGTGACCAGTACGGACTTCAGAATATTAGGGACCCAGGGGCTTACATTAATCTCGTCATTTAGCTAATGCCGCGAACAAGTTCAAAAACCCAACATGAAAGTACAACATTTCTTGTAAATCATAAAATAACTATCACTGTAATTTAATTATATACAAGCAATAAGTAAGTATTACTATAAGCCAGGCTTTAGGATGCATTAACAAATTCTAAAAGACCTTCTTAGTTCCATTTCCTCATAATAAACAAAATATAAATTCACAAATTCTTTCAATTATTTCTACATAGTAAATAAATATCCCTGAATACTATCTACGACTCTCTGCGTCTATTAATTTATAACATACATTTCACTTCTTCAAGTATTAAGTACAAATAAACAAATCTACTCATCCTTATATTCTTAATTCACTTTTCAACTAGCAAATACAAAATACAATTGAACAAATTAGTTCTCCTGCGTAGCTCCATCTCAGGATACTTGCGAGATAAAAGCACAAAATACAAAATTTTTTTTAACAAAATCTCATTAATTGAACTTGGTGCATGAATCCGGATGAATATATCTTTACTTAATTCCAATTAATTTACCAGAGTAATGTTTTCTCGTGATAATAATTGTATATTTAAACTGTTAATAGAAAAATATGAAACCTTTATATGTGAAAGGGTATAACAATTCTCCTTCAATATCCAATTTCATACAAACAAAAATAATTATTAAAAAAAAGTTTAACATTCATCACAGACTTCATGCTGCCAAAGTTCCATTCTAATTCGTCCAATATCAAATTTGTTTTTTGAAATACATGTGTCGGAAGGAGAGTATCAGAGATGCCAGTTCTGTGTTTTGGTCCTTTTCTACAAATCCAGGTAAATTTTCCTGCATAGCGAAATGACTTTCAAAATTTTCAGTCAAGGGGGATATAATCCCCACTCTGTAATTGTTGTAGAAGCTCAACATCTCCAGCACTTCCCTCTGACACTTAAACATTATCAATACACTTAATAATTTTAATATAATGTTTATTATAATTCTTATTATAAAACTCTCTCGTTTCTATCGCATCATAATTCTCACTATCTGTAACATCATTATAACTTTTACTAAATTTTACATCATTTTTATCCTGTTCATTAATTTCCCTCAAATGATATGTAGTCATTGCCTCCGCTTTACTTTTCTTATTACAATAAGTGATATCTTTACCCTTTTGAAAAACTTTTCTATTCTTTATATCGAGATGTAAATCAAATAGTGCCGCATGTTGCAAGGAAATTAACAAATAAGGTAAATCAGAGTCAATAACATACATGATGACGTTTTTCTTAATTTCTCCTATTTTGACACTCACCTCTATAATTCTGGTTACGTTTAATCGTCCACTGGCTTGCTGCACCACCTGCAATTGTTCACCCCCATTTCTCTATACTTTATAAACCTAACAAAAATCTCGCTTATTATAGTCACATTGCTGCCAGTGTCAATGAGTCCCAGTAAGTCTTGTCCAGTATCTGGAAAAAACATCTCGGTCATAAGAAATACGTATCAGGTACAGTGCATACTGGTGGTCGGGGGGGGGACGTCCTGCACGAAATCACTTTCTGCAGTCTCGGGCAAAGTGGCCCTGCAGGCCACAATTGTAGCAAGTCGTTGTGGGTCTATCTCGTGGTGGGGTTGGCACTTCCTGGGTTTGGATAGGTCTAGGTCTTCAAGGTATACCTTTCACATATGGTGGTCTCCTTGGTCCGGGTGATGGGCCCTGGTACTGCTGTGGTCTCCTACTCCATGGTTGTTGTAATCCAGCCCTTGGTGGGAATGTCAGGGGTCGGTCGTCTCCAAGGTGAGGTTGTTCCGCTGCGGGACTTGAACTCCGGGGCTCCCGGATTCAGCGTGGTATGGGGCTGTAGACATTCCCGATGGTTCATTTCTTTTTCCAGGAACTGGATTAGTCCTGTAGTGGTTTCTTCGTGTTCCGGGATTCTCTGCCTCTCATACAAGAGCAGGAGGTCCGACGGGATTAACGTTTTTATGTGTGTAGTCAATACTGGACTACAGCTATCCACATCAACTCCGACGTTTGCAAGATCGCGTAGCAGGATTGCAATTTCGGTGATCAGCGAGTTTAGGTCCCTGTTGTTAGGCGAGGGTGGTAGAGGACGCATGTCCACAATTTTTCTTACTATAAGTCTTACGGTCCGATTCGTATTACCGTAGTGTTGTTTCAATGTGGTGAGGACGTCTGCATAATTTTTCTCAGTCACAGCAAAACTGGCCACTTGTCTTGCTGGTTCCTCCCGCAAGAGAGAAACCAGATAGGACATTTTCTCAATAGTATAAATATTATCACGTCTGTTAATGTTCGCTTCAAAAATCTGGATGAAGGAATTCCACGTACTAATGTCACCGTTGAACACAGGTAAATCAATTTTTGGTAATCGGGCCGTTGGTTTCCTCCTTCCTTCGTTGGCTGATGAAACGGCGCTGTCTCCTTATTTTGTCGAATCTTTTCCCATCAGACTTAGCTCAATTTCTTGAATGGCCTCGATAAGCTTCTCATGATAGTCTTCGGTCAAATCCTCTTCTTTTGATAGCAGTTCATCACTGTCATCCGTCTGTAGCAGGTACTCCTTGTCTAACTCTAATAGACGGTGTTGTTTCCCGAGTAATTGTTCTCTTCTAACACGTAGCATTAGCAAATCATCTACATCAATTTCCTTACCCAGAATTTTCGTCACTTGTCTTCGAAGAATCGTCATTCGTTTCTTTGCTTGTTACATGATTCCTGTATGGTCTCCGTCCCTCAGTTCTTCCAACGAGATCCGCACGTTGCTATCTCAGTCCTCCGGACAATGGTACCCTCCGCTGGCGACCTTTGCTTCCATTCCGTTAGGCGAGCCGAACTTTCAACTCCGTCAGCTATTTTGCGTATGCACCCACGGACTAACTCTTCGTCGCGGTAGAAAAAGTTAAACTACCGCCATTTTTGGTCACTTTCATCGTGCTTAATTCTTTTTTAAAATCTTTAAATTAGCATCGTGCCGCCGGGTTTCGCGACAGGAATTAAATCCTGTTGACTTGTGACGACTTTCTACATGTCTCACTACTTAGTTCTCCTAAAATACGAGCAGGATAGAGAGCAATGAAAAAGACGTCTTTATTAGACCACAGTCAAGGTTCGAGTGTTATAAGAGATGGCGCAGCAAGTTACAAGTTGCGTATCAACAAATTAATTATTCCTTGATCAGCAATAGACAGATTTCATTGCCTTATATGGTATCATTTGATGGGACATCTTATAATAAATAGATGGGAACAGATGGATCACGGCGTGGGAAGAGGAATTTAGGTTAGTTTGTAAAAATTAATTATTCCTGATGCAGTGGCTGGCAATTCAGAATAACAGATCACTTACCACTACCATATCCTGAAACCGTGACTCAAGAATATGTGTAAGGCAAGTTAAATCCAATCAATTTTAAATTCATATACCGGAGTAACTTTCTACTCCCTTACAGTATGGTCACTCAAGGTTCCAGTACCAATTTAAAATCAAAACAAAATAAACACTTAACTTTAAGAATTATACCAAATTCGTTAAAACTAAAACCATATCACATTAACCACATAACATATAAGAATTTCGTTAAGCGAAACCCAAAATTTCAATACACATTACGAACTATACAAATTCCATTAACCACACCAAAATACAACAAAGCACATTTCTAAATTTAATATTTTCGCTAAGTGAACCCAGAATGCCGAACCAGTTCGCCGATAAGAAAATACTCTTTTTCGGTATTTTGTCAAAACCCACACGTGCAAAGTCTGAAATTGTTTTTGTCACCGTCTGGCTGTTGAGCACATTCCAGCATCCACGTGTTAGAGAAAAAGGGTCGGCTAGTACCATATACTCGAAACTCCATCCACCAAACCACTTGCACAGTGGCGACACTCGTAGCAACGCCAGCGCCACGGAGTAGAGAACACGACAAGCGGATGGACAGAGGAAGAATCCTAATGTTAAAACTTAGACGAATTTTCGGAGGTTGGCGCATGCGCATTAGCTATAATTTCGGATGGGGAAAAATATTTTAGGGAAGGATATTCGTACAAATGGGGAAAATCTGGGCATGGGTGAATTTAACATAAGGATTCTTCCTCTGTCAAATCTTGGTTCTCCATTATTTTTTCGGCGTTACGTTCCATTTCTAGGAGTGATAAAAGCAACATATTTTCTAATCGTTTTACTTGGGTGTATGATACGTTTAAAATTGTCTTTTCTGCTGTTTCATTACGAATAGTTTAATTACATTAGGATTCCTGCTCTGGCTAATCTCTCGGCATTTAGTTTATTTTTCATCACCTTGATTCGAGTATTTTAGCAAGCTTTGGTTTCTAATTTTGCAACTTTTAACAAGTCATTTCTTATGTATTTTGTTGTTTACTTGATTTTTTGTAACATTGCGGTTGCATTTCTTGATCTGCCATATATTCTATGGTTTGTAAACTAAAATCCTTAAATGTAATATTTATCTTACAAAATTTCGCTCATTGTGTTTGATTATTTAACTGTGTTCAAATTTATACTGTTGAGGCAATTCATAATTCGATCTAATTTCGTGAAACTTGTATAAATAAAAAATAGTTCAATTAATTTTTTGCTGATTTCACAATCTGATAATTATTTGGGTTGATTATATTGTATTTTACAACTAACCTTTCTTGTACTTCTGTCAGATAAATTTAAGGAGTTTTATTTTATTCATTTTGATTTGGGGGAAGCATTACTTGACATAAATTAAGGAGTATTGTTTGTTCATTTGGGGAGTATTGAATGATTAGTTTTGATTTTGTGGGGTTATTCTTTTTGTTGATACATAAGCATGATTTAAATGAAGTTCCTGTGTTAAGCATGATAAAAAAACATTCTTGACCATACCAATTTATACTATGTCATGAGAAAGTGTCATGTCAGATTTGTGGAACTCAGTTGTAGAATGTAAAATGTGTGTGTTCCCCAATTACATTTCAATCCAAAATTCTTTTGAGAACTCATCTGAAAATGATTTCACTCAGTAAACTGAGGAATTGTATTAGCAATAAAAAGTATTAATTGCTTGAAAAAATGACTGAAAAATAAATATTTTTCAGGTTTATATATAGCAGAGGAACAGCCTAAGTAAATAAGATCTGAACAATTTTTTAGCATTATCATGGTTGATTTTCTATAGCAAGGGAAAGAGAAGTATTGAGTGGATAGGTTCTAACAAAGCAGTTCTATGTATCCTATGATGAAATTCACAAATTAATGGTGTTTGTACATGAAAATCAAAGTTGATCATAACTTGGGTAGAATGAAAATTAGTAAGTAGGTATTGCTTTGTAGCTATGCAAATGGATACCCATCCCAATTCTTGATGATATTAGTGCTCGTTTAGAACCCATTCATCTCTTTAACTTTTAGTGCCAAAACTGTATTGGTTTTCAACTGTCTCAATGTATTCACAAAAACAAAATAGTTATTTATCTTATGCTAGCCAAGAGATGAGCAAATTGAGATTTTATTAAATGTACCAAAAAGGTGTAGTTTTTTTAGGAGTTATATCAGGTGCCAGTTCTGTATCCCAAAAAATAGGTACATATTTAATGATTAAAATTATCATTTTTCACTGCTATGGTGTAATTTTTCTTATGAACAGAAGAAAAGTAATGTTTGTTTTGTAAAAAAAATGTTAATATTCATTTAAATACTAAGTGTTCAATAATTTGATTTAATGAAATGTGGTATATCTTATGGTACTTTTAATTTACATCTCTCTCTCTCCCCCACTGGAGCAACAGGCATTGGTGATGGTATTTTTTATTAACGTTGAACTGGAGCAACATTATGGGCTATTTTTAACAGTCCAGGGTCAACCCCAAAGGGAAAAATGAAGACAACATAATTTTTAAATAACGAGGCAACACCCAAGCTGGCACTCCTAACTTACACACCACACTAATGTAAGAACACAACATATTTAACATGCACCAGCCCCCTTGCTACACGACGGTCTTTGGCTGGATTCGAACTCCCAACCCTCCAATTGCTCTTCCAACCGTGGCACCTGTTATATTAGCATGATGCTGGTTTAATTTATTTTTCAAAAGGGCTATTCAAAATTATTTTATCTAAAATTTTCATGTCCTGATCAGGACAGATGTTGAGTGAGTTACATGTATGGAGATAGCATGAGCACATTTTATACTATAAGTTTCACAGAAGTCTACTTTGAACAAGTTTAGCTGACTCATAGTTCCAGATAAGCTTTGAATGTAAATCTGACTAAAGCCAATAATGCTAAAGTTGCAAGAATCAGATTGTATAGCTACAGAAAATTTTACGACTTAAAGATATTTACCAACCTAACAATTGGTTTACAATTTCTTTAGTTATGCAGGATGTTTACATAGGACATCATTTTGTTTTGGAATAACTTTTAAATAAAACACTTCTAATATCATTGTGCACTCAATGAATGACATTATTAATTTAATTTGATATCGGTCAAATGACTGCCAGCACTGCAAATTTAGTCTTTTGACCACATGATTTTTTTCAGACCATTTTTCTCAAAAGCTTTTACTGGGTTTGATTGTCATTTGTTTAGGAAGCTGACCTAGGATAGTGAGTGTGAAGCTTCAGAACATTTTAGCAGAATATTTAATCAAAATGCATTATCTGTGATGGAGACTTCTAGAAAATTGTAAAATTACTTTGGGTTACATCATGTGCCTTCAAAATAAATATATGTAAAAAAAAATTTCAAAACACTGTTCTCCGCAAGATATGAAAAAGTCTGACTGACTTCTTACAGAAAGTTCCCATGAAAACATTGTTACTTTATGATATAGTGTTATTGAAAAACAAGGGATCTCTGTTGACATTACACACAAATAGGCTTTCTCCAAACACAATATGGAGAAAATTTGGATTTTCATCGAAGCTCTAAATGTTTTTATGCATGCAGTCACTAGGTCTATATTATATTCCACAAATAAATATAATTATTTCAGTTCTAAAATTCAATTTAAATTACATTCCAAAACAGTTCAATCCAGAAAAAAAATTACTAAGTTACCAATTGTCAATTTAGAAAATACTTGCGTGTACCAGGCATCATTGGTAATCTTGAATAATTATGAAAATCAGAACTAAATATAAATCTTTTAGTGCAAATTGTAAGCAACATTTAATGTATTCAGAATGATTTATTGAGACTGATTCTGACATTGCAAGATATTTTTGTAAACAAACACATGAAGGTAAACAAAAAGAAGTGTTTCAGTTACAGTGAATATATGTACTTCAATTCATTATAAAAGGTATTTTTTAATTAATGTTGAACAAGAAAAACAAAGAAACAAATGGTACATAAAAACTTTTATTTTCAATTCAATACACAATGAACTTTAAATATCAATTTAGTCATACAGGACAAAAATTCATTTTTCTGTAAATACAATTAATTGTACAAGACTCGAAAAAAAAACTTTTTGCATGACAACTTAACTTATGACCATTAAGTGTAAAATTGGTCAAATTAAAGTATTTCCAATCTCAATTTTTTTTTCTTCTTGAAACTTATTATTATATTTAATAGAGGAATTGGTTATTTTTGTAAAAAATTGGGTAATTTAAAAAATTACTTATCATTTTGGCAATAACTGATTTGCAATAACTACTATCACAAAAACACCTGCTTCTAGAAATAAAAACAAAACCACATAGAAACACATTTTGATAGTGGTAATTACAAAATCATAAATACGAGTAAGAGGGCTAGTTAAAAATCTGAAGGACGAGGAACCTGAAAATATAAAGTGTGCACATCAGTACAATACAAATGAGATCACAAACTCGCCTTTTCGTGTCAACTTAATGTACACCTAATTCTGTTTGGACGAGCACGAGTATCATCTAGTGCGGATGTTTCACCAGTTTTACGAATGAATTCAGTTATTAATTGTTGTGTTTTGGTTATGCCATTATCTAATTATGTGTAAGAGGCTACCAAGAACTTCAGTTCACGTTGAAATTTCCCAGCGCATTTCTCATAAGGGTCAGGTTTGACAAAATTATTAACCAATTTTCAGGTCAGTTCCAGACATTCTTTTATTAAACCTGTATTTAGAACAAGATTCTGTTGGATTAGGAGTCTCAAAGACAACCCCTTCTAATATTTCATCTTTGCTTACTGCTTTGTCGACTGATTCATGGATATCTTCAAATAATAGATCACCGAATCTTTCTCCAGTTGTGTGCCATTGTAATGATGTTGGGAATACAGTCGTGTTAGTTACCAAATACAATAAGAACATTGTAGATACATAGATGTATACATTGGTAAATGAAAACATACGTTCCAAAACGCATACACTAGATGTTATGCAATCTATGTGGGGGCAATATAACTGACTGGCCACTGCATGGCCAGCACGGCACTGCCTGTGACAGTTCTTTTCGTGGAGTCAGGTGTGACCACTGCTTGCTAACCCCCTGTAATTGCTACGAATTCCCATTTAGTTTAACAGATGATACTACTATGCCACAACTCTAAAAAAAAATCGTAAAATTTCGGCAAATAAATTTAAAATGAATGGAGTAAATAGAGAATAAAAAATTTATTTTGAATTTGAGTATAAAAAAAATTTGTGCAAAAACAGAATTAGGTGTGTATACACAAACAGGAAACTTTTGACACAAAAAATTAATACGCTCAGGGTAGAGTCACATGAATTGAACCTATGTCATTCATCTACAGCTTGCAAGCTACTAACAATGAGAAACCCACTGAACCACCAGCAAGTTACTTTCCCACTCCTTGCCCTCAGCAATACTATTCTCTCTACACCTCGCCTCCCTTTTACTGCTTATCTCCCCACAGGTATATCAATAGAATAGCACAAAATCATTAATACTACCCTAATTTTATTCAACAGAGGTTTGGGAAAACCAAATCGACATATCACATTGTTTATTTTAACATACCTATATGAGAACTTAGAATAAAATTTGAAATAAACAATCAGCAAAACAACTCTTACCGCTATTTAGAAACAAATATTGAGAAAATACAGTACTTAACCGTTAGCTGGGTACCAAAAAACCGCCAAGCTTAACAGTTAGTGCAGCTATCGTCAAGCCTAAATATTCACGCAAAGAGTATTTCCAGGCATTTTTGGCAAATGAAAATTCTGTCATAGATAAATTCAAGTCTATTTCACTGTACGAAACTTGGGCATGCCTCTAGTATGCAGTGTGTCCCTCATAAATGATGCAGCCAGTTCACACAGTGTCATTTGTCTACAAAATTAATAATGCAAAGATTTTGGCACAGGCATATGAAGGATTAAAAAATAATACAAAGATTTTGCAAATGAAACCACACAAAAAATAGCTAGAGATTAGGAAAAAGCGTGTCTCACTAATGAAGTCGCACTGGCCACGGCACGTTTTTAAGTATAATGCTTGATTCAAATTGCCCATTGGATTTATAGTCGCATGGAATGTTTAAAACAAAACCTATGCTGATGAACAGGCTTGTGAGTGACACAAGTTCAATGGCCCATTTACTATTGAACTAACTTGAATAAAATAGCACGTCTCTTCATAGTTATTTCATTTTCAATATTATTACACATAATACAGAAAGGAAATTGAAATTTTAAATTCTTATTTAAATCACTGATTTTTTTAAATAAAAAATCACTTCATTTTAAATTTGCATACATACCCTGTAACAATCTAAAAATCGAAAGAAATGGTCTGTTTTAATAGAATCAGATGTATTCAATTTGTGGACTTTCATATTATGCAATCTCAAAAACTCGATTATATCTAATTATGCATCCAAAAATTAACTACTGATCGCAGAACGAACAATCTCACTGCCTCTACTAAAATTACACTTCACAAATTTAATTAAACGCAACAGCGTAAAACAATTCAAAATCGAAGCTGGAGATTGGATGCGTAACTGAAAAGTAAATACAATCTTTCTTCGATCAAGAATACGCCTAAAGACAAATTAACTTTTCCTAATTAAAGTATTCCGCTTTCAATAGAAAGTCCGTTGCAATCCATCAGCTACTCACCTCACAAGCAAAAACAAAACAGAATACATACATTCAACATCAAAACAGGGATTTTTCAAACCAGTTCAAAATTTTCCATACCGCCGACAGAACTAAAAAAGTGTACGCCATCTAGCAGTAATTCATCTAAGTTTTAACATTAGGATTCTTCCTCTGTCCATCCGCTTGTGAGAACACGGAGCGCAGGTGCATAGGAGAGCAGAGTGGGAAAAAGCGAGTCACCAGCTGCGAAGCTCTCATCGGCGCTTTCGCTTTCGATTGTATCTTTTAGTTAGGCTTAAGAACCTAAAGTTGTATGCTCAATCACAGAACACAGCTATTGTTTTAAATATTGTTCTTGTCTTCATCCATCAACCAACACCTAGACTAACAACAACGAAACGAAATTCTACAGCCAAACCAAAGCTAGAGGCCAATTACCCCGCCTCAACGAACGAGTCCAGTGCAACTGTGAAGCAACTAAAAGCACAGGCCAATTCCCCCGCCTCAACTAACGTGTCCAGTCAACAGTCAAGCAAACAACAACGCAGAGAAAACGGAAGCAAGAGGCCAATTCCCCCGCCTCAACTAACGTGTCCAGTGCAGCTCACCGACGTGCAAAACGGAAGCAATACGCCAAACTCCCCGCCTCAACGAACGTGTCCAGTGCAACTCAACGACGTACCAAAACGGAAGCAAACGGCCAATCTCCCCGCCACAACGAAAGTGACCAGCGCAACGGTCAAGCAGACAATGACGCAGCCAAACAAGAATCTAAGGTAGGACCAAACCTTTAATTTAAGCATGTATAAAAATACGAAGAAAGAAGACCTCATAAAGGTTGTTCAAGAAATTGATGAAATTGTACCGGAAGGTTCCACTATAATCAAACTAAAAGAAATTATTGAGAAAAATTATAAGTTCAAACAAGACCCATAATTTATAACAGATTTAATAAATTCAACCGTCGAAGAAAAAAAGTCTAAAGAATTCGAAAACACCGAGAAACTTAAGTTAGCACAAATAGAACGAGAACTCGAACTAACTACTATAAGAAATAATGCAGGAGCAAACCAATCTCCTATCGGAAACAATACTAGAATGAACGACACATCACCGCCGAACATAGAAAGTTATATAAAAAGTGTTAAAACGCTAAGTATGCCAGTCCCAACTAAGGCAGAAAATTACAATCTATTTTTCATTCGCTCGAACGTGCCTTTGAAACAAAAAACGTGCCACAAGAATATAAATCCGAAATATTAATTAACATTCTTCAAGAAAAAGCTGCCAATATCCTCCTATACGTTCCAGAAAATGAACTGAAAAACTACGAACAGGTCAAAGCTACCGTATTAAAAGAATTCCAACCAACGCCACAAGAATGTCTCGCTAATTTCCGTAGATGTCAAAGATTTCCTAATGAAACATATACTCAATTTGCAGCAAGATTAACTAGAGCATTCGAATATTACTGCAGACTTCGAGATGTCAATGACTTTAAATCGGTATGTGAACTAATGGTTTCGGACAAACTTTATAGTACTTTAGAAAGGGATACACAATCACATATTTCAATTCGCTCTGGCGAAAATTGGTTTAGACCACCACAACTCGCAAAAGAATGTGACATCTACTTCGCTTCGAAGCGCAAATCACTCGGTGACACACACACGCCAACCGACTTTCGAAAACCATTATAGACAAACACCACAAGAACAGTTTCGAAGACAAAACAACCCTACTCGAGGATTTTACAACCGAAACTCACCTAGACCAGATAATCCGAGATTTAATCACAACTACCCAGTAAATGAAATCGGAAGCCACAAACCACAGAAACGAAAGGAATGCGTCAATACATTACAATACGAAAACATTTTGGTTAACGGAGAAAAATTTAATACCCTCATCGATAATGGAACCGTAATATGCTGTATTATAGAATCACACCTCTCCCCAGAAACGAAATATGAAAGTTCCATTACGTTAAGAGAAGCGTTCGGTAAATATCAAGACGCAAAAATAACAAATCTTTCTTTAGCATTACCGAAAACAACCCTACAAACACTATAACATTTCCCGTAGCGGTTTGCAAAAATTTATGTGAGGACTTCATTATTCCCCCGAACATATTCGACAATCTAAAAAAAGAACCCCACCGAATCCACAAAAGCTCTATAAAAAAGCAAAACGAGAAATTGCAGCAGAAAGAACAACAAATCAGTAGACGCCTGTGATGATTTGTTTTTATTCAACATCGAACTAGATGCGTCTTTACAGGAAGTCGATACTTTGCACATCCGCGATTTGAATTTGAGGAATGAGCTCCAAAGTTTGATTAATTCATATACACCGAATAAATCCAAACAAACCAATTTGGAAATGAAAATAATTCTTTATGATGATATTCCTACTGCGCAGCGACCACGCCGATTAGCGGAAATTGAAAAGCAGGAAGTTAACAGACAAATATCGAAATGGTTACACGATGGAATAATTACAGAGAGCAATTCAGATTATTCATCGCCAATAGTGTTAGTTAAAAAAGCGTATAATTCAACGAGAATTTGTGTTGATTATCGTAAGATTAACACTAAAACTTTAAAAGAAAGATTTCCACTACCCCTTATAGAGGACATTTTTGACAAATTACAAGGAGCCTTAGTATATAGTAATTTAGATCTTAAGAATGGATATTTCCACATTCCAATCAGCCCCGAAAGTTCCAAATTTACCAGTTTTGTAACGCATAACGGTCAATATGAGTTTAAAAGAGTTCCGTTTGGATTATGTAATTCTCTATCTGTATTTCAAAAGTTTATTCAGTCTATTTTTAAGGTACTTCTAGCTGATGGAACAGTAATTATTTACATGGATGATATTTAGGTTATTTAATTTAGTTGTTATTTAATTCAACATATAGCACAGGTTGGGTACCAATGGATTGGAAGTTGGCCAACATAACTCCAATTTTCAAAAAGGGAATACAAAGTGATCCGGGCAACTATAGACCAGTAAGTCTAACATCAGTAATTTGTAAAATATTTGAATCTCTATTAAAAAAGCAGATAATGTTATACTTGGAGGAGGGCGGACTGTTATCAGATAATCAGTATGGGTTTAGGAAGGGCAGATCCTGCTCTACAAACCTTTTGAAGTTCTACGAAAAAATTACTGAAGAGCTGGATAATAAGAGCAGCGTGGATATCATGTACATAGATTTTCAAAAGGCTTTTGATAAAGTACCTCATGAGGCATTACTGTTTAAATTGGAAAGGCTGGGGATTCAGGGAAAAACATTAATATGGATAAAGAATTGGTTATTGGGTAGAAAGCAGAGAGTGCAGGTAAAAGGAAATTATTCACAGTGGACAGAAGTTATGAGTGGGGTGCCTCAGGGATCAGTTTTGGGACCAATTTTATTTATAATTTTCATAGATGATTTAGGTCAGGGGATCAAGAATAGAATCAGTATATTTGCAGATGACTTAAAAATATGGGGGACAGTGGATACCAAGTTACAGATAGAAAATTTACAAGGGGATTTTGATAAGATATCCGAATGGGCTGTAAAATGGGGTATGTCATTTAATGTAGGGAAATGTCAAGTTCTGCATATGGGTTACAGGAACAGTGGAGCCGAGTACAGGCTGCAGGGAGTAAAGGTAAAGGAGGGAGAAACAGTCGAGGATCTTGGGGTGATAATTCACAGGGATTTTAAAATGGGTCACCAATGTTCAGCTGCGGGTAAAAAGGCTAATAGGTTATTGGGGTATATTTAAAAGACTGCAACTTCAAGGGATAAGAATATAATCTTGCCGTTATATAAGGGTTTAGTAAGACCACATCTAGAATATGCTGTACAATTCTGGGCTCCATATATGAGAAAGGACATAGAATCAATTGAAAGGGTTCAGCACAGACCTACAAAAATAATAAAGGGGCTAGCAAATTTCGACTATAATGAACGTTTAAGTAAGCTAAACATGTATACACTGGAAAGAAGAAGGAGGGGGGGGGGATTTGATTCAGCTTTTCAAGTTTGTAAAACAAGGGGACACAGAGGGCTTAAATTTCAATAGGGATAACAGAACAAGGGGTCATGGGAAAAATTGAATAAGAGACATTTTAATCGGGATTTAAGGAAAAACTACTACTTTAAAAGGGTAATAGACAGTTGGAACGCGTTGCCAGAAAATATAGTTAATTCAAAGGGAGTGTACGAATTTAAGACACAATTGGATAGTCAGTGGGAATTGGGGAATTCATAAACAAAGGACCAGCCTTGTTGGGCTTGAGCCTGTAGCTGGTATTCAATATTTGTATTTGTATTTGTATATCATCATTCCTTCCATAAACGAAATTGAAGGGGTTACAAAACTTAAAAAAGTTTTCAAAGGAGCTTCGGACTACGGACTTGAATTTAATTTTTTAATTAAATTCTCCGGGGGTTGGCGAGCAGGGGGCAGGCCCCCTAGTATAGTATATTCTTTTACCGTAATGATAAAATACCTACTCAAGGATTTTATTTCCTTGTGTCCGCATGTCATTGTTTTATTTTGGTACATTGTTTATTACATTAGTACATTATTAGTTACATTAGTACATAGTTAGTTACATTAGTACATTGTTAGTTACATTAGTACATTGTTAGTTACATTAGTACATTGTTACAATAGTACATTATTTTAGCACATTGTTAGTTACATTAATATATTGTTAGTTACATTAGTATATTGTTAGTTACATTAGTATATTGTTAGTTACATTAGTATATTGTTAGTTACATTAGTACATTGTTACAATAGCACATTATTTTAGCACATTGTTTTATTTTAATATCCCGAATGACATCGCAATCCTTTTTTGTTTATGATGATGTCGCGGACTCCGCCCCTGCTCACCAACCCTCGAGGATTGCTACGCAACTCAAGTTAGTTTGCTTCGCAAACCAACACTCTTTTCGCAGAGTCAATCCCCTGTTACGGTGAAACTATCTTAATAATTCGTATAATCCTGATTTGACTTTCAGGTCCATGACTCCATCTTGTTCGCTGTACAATATTGAATAAACCATGTTAATATCGTAATTTTCTTATCTGTACTTAATCGGCAAACCGTCTGAGAATCAGCGAAAAAACAAGCATGACGTTACAGCGAGTTTCAAGGGCATCTGGCAAACCCGTTAGTCAGAAAATGTAACCTTTATTTTCGTAAAGAAGTATGAACGCAATCGCTCCGCGATCTAAAAAATGCTAAATTTGTCTGACCAACTTTTGATCGCATCGAATTTATTTATTAACCAATTTCAAATATAATTGTACCGTAAGAAAGAGTACATTCTAAGGTATACTGCGATGTTTTCAAATTTAAAAACTACTTATTAATAAGATATAGATATGACAGTTTTAACAAAAAGTAACGAAAAAATGTCCCGATTTTTCAAGAATTTCAAAAAAATGTTATCAGGAACCAAATTGAAATTTCTAAAAAAACTCGACGAGCTGCAAAAATTCACGTTTAGAGGTACTCTTAAAAAGACCTCACGGCTGAAGACTGAAAATTTGTACGTCTTTTTCTCACTCCTGTTAGAACTTTTGCTTTTCAACTTTGACACTTAATAAACCCTAAACTAACAGCCGCATCGGAAAAAAAAATCTTCTTCAGCGTGTTTCCTGTACAATTTTGAACATATCATGTTAATTTTGTAATTTTCCGGTCCGTACTTTCTCGGGAAACCGACTAAAAATCGAGCGAAAAAAACCAGTTATCAATCCTGCGACAGCGGCGCAGGTAACTTTTTGAAATATAGAGATACATCAATCATAATTTTCGTTTAGCTCAAATAAAAAATCACCTAGGAGTTTTTCCAACTCAGGTTACCATATTGGGAATGATAAACACCACTAACAATCAAATACAACAATCATCGAACACCAAAGTGATCAAGCCTTAGATTCAGGATAGTAGAGTGCAGAAGAAAGTTCACATCAGAAATCAAAATTCCTGCATGCTAAGATTTGAATTAAAAAAAATACTTTTTTTATCGCGTGTTTTCTTGATAAAGGTTGTTGATTTACAATTTTTTCACAGTAGAAGCTGGGTACTCAATTCCTAAACATCATTGCTATTATTTCTAACATTTGTATTTCCACAAATCATCCTCTTTCGTAACTCCTTAATTATATCTCCGCTGATTTTTAACTTCATTATGAACTGCCTTTCTGTCTAAGCATCTTAATTTCCATGGAAAGAAAATGGATTACTATGGCATCTTTGGATTTCCCCATTTATTCAATTACTTCCAATTACCCGTACGTCAGTTTCAATTTCAAATTATTCTGCCGTTTCAGCAGTTTCCAAATTTAATCCCAGTAATAAAATAATTCAATTTGACTAATCATAAAAGTACTTTTCAGTAATTATGTTCGGGAAACTCTTATTAATTTGTATTTGACAACGAGGTTTGAGATGTCCTTCCAGTAAAGGCAACTCAAGTGACCCTCTGTTTGACACAGTCAAGCTGCTTGCACCAAGAACCAGGTGCTCATGTCACTAATTGCAGCCAGGAGGCATTTTTGCCGGTTAGGGCTGTTTTCAACGAAATTATTAAGCCGCGTTTAGACCGGAGTTGCAATGATACTCTTTAACAAAAAAACGACGCTCCAAGAAGGAGTTGTGCCGGGATTAATCAACTAGGAACGGCGCTGACTGAGGACGTATAATCTTTAGTGAAGAGTCCCGTTTCCAACTATGTCCTGACGACAGACCAACCAGGGCAGCGTGGGGATCCTGCCCTTACTATAACACGCCACACATGCCCACAAAAGGGCATTATGGTCTGGGGTGTCATCTCCTTTGATAGCCGGATCCCTTTGGTAGTCATTTCTGGCACACTTACAACACAGCGGTACGCAGACGACATTCTACGCCCGGTTGTGCTACCGTTCCTTTTGCGACACCCCGGACTTGCTTTTCAACAAGATAATACCCGGTCGCACAAGGCACGTGTTGCTATGAATTGTCTTCAAGGTTCTCAACACTTCCTTGGCCAGCTAGGTCTCCTGATCTCTCTCCCATAGATAATATTTGGGACGTTATGGGAAGGCGATTGCAGTTATCCCAGCATGTCGACCATTTAGCCCGGCAGTTGGGGACAATTTGGTTAGGAATTTCGCAGGACACTATCCGGGAACTTTTTCAGTCTATGCCGGGTGACAGCTTGCATCCAAGCCAGAGGTTTACCAACGCCTTATTGACTTACTCCCTTTGTAGCAGTCAAACTCTGAAATAAATCATTCAATTGTTCTAAAATTTTAATCGTTTGTTTTTCTATGTGTATGTTCTTCATATCCACCAATTTTTATCGCAATCGGACAACTCCTTCTTGGTGCGCCGACATTTTTTGTTATATAGTATATTTCTCTCCACCCATTGGAAAGGATGAAATATGTTTAAATATTGAATGAAGAATTCTTTCCGAAATTTTTTTTAGAACGACATAAAAACATTTCAAGCATTTTTCAATATGTAAAAGATTAATTTAATTAAAATTATAAAAACATAAAATGTATTTAATTTTTTTTATTTCGAACCAAATGAATATGCATTTTTGATGACAAAAAGAGAAATTGTCGAGGGTTTGTGTGGCAAATCCGTTAGATATCTCTTGTTAGATACAGTTTTTTCAATTTCACAATTATTACCTTTTCTATATTTTTAGTGTAACGAAAATTTGTGTGCGGATAGTAAGGTATCAATTCCCCTATGAATCTTACGTAATTTAACTTTGATTTGGTTTTTGATTCATATCCAAATATACACATACCTATAGATTCCTAGAAAAGGTTCTAAAAAAGATATTCCATTTTAGGCTGTTATGTTATATGTAAACATTTTGGATCATTTTTGTTTTGCATAGTCAAGTTTTCATACATTAGAACTTTCACATAGTATGCATTAAAATTTTTTTGTTGTCAAAATACTATTTAATTACATTGCTTTTAAAATTTTTTCTTTTGGACATTATTTGTTCTATGTGAGCCTACGAAATCCAAAATTTATAGTTTGTTTAAAATAAAAAAAGTCTTACAAAATTACAATTTAAAAACTGTAGTTTATTTTGTACAGAATATCTGTCCTATAACTGTTTTTCTATTTTATATTTGAGTTTATTTCACATTAAAATGATATCTTTATGATTTTATCAGGTATACCAATACTTTTCTCTCTTTTGTTTGACATATTTTTATAATCGAATTCTATTTAGCAACTCTAACAATGAACTGCAATAATACTTGATCTCCTAAACAGTACATTCAATGTTCAAATAGTAATATTTTGTCCATTGGTACGTGACTTTTTGCATAACAATGGTTTCGTCAAACAGTACAATCCGATGCTTTATTTCTTCTCCTTTCATGTAAAGTTTTTGTGCTATTAGCGTTTAAAAAGCAAACTTCTGATATTTTACTTTGAATTTGGATCGATATTCTTGCGATTTGAAGTTACTTCGTTGAGAAACTCAACTTATTATTTCTTGAGTCTTCACACCTACACCGTTGATTTCTTTTAAGATTGAAAATGGTTCGTCGATTCTGGAAGAGATTGAAAAATATTTAAGTGCACCAAATTACTCGCTGGTTGATTCTGGAAGGGGTTGACAAATTTGTAAGTGTTTACCAAATTGCATTAAGTTTTGTCTTCGAGAGTTTGGGGGTTTGAAATATCTGATTTAATTAATACAGATGATAGTACTTTGCGTTTTTTGGCTCCCATTTCCTAACGTGTATCTCCTCGTCTGATTTGTGTGAACAGATGCATTGAAATATCACTAAATGTACAAATGATCTACAATTTGATTACATTGCGAATTTATTTATTATTTATAATTAGAAGGAACAGCTACACTCTACGTTTATGAGCGATGGCAACGGCCTTGGCGATTTTTTTGGCGAACTTCTAAAGTCGCCAAGGAAATAATTATTTCCTAACTCTTTTTCTGTCACAATTTTTTTTCTTTTTACAACACACTTTTTAAACACATTTCAGAACGTTTTAAAAAGTATATATATTTAAAAACTTTCACAAAAAGTAGTAAGCTTAAGCACATATCAAAACACATTTGTGAAAGCAGAGAAACTAAGCTACGAATGTTGGGTAAGAATACCCTGACACTTATCAATTACACTGAATACAGTGGGCATGTTGAAAAAGAAAAAGATTTACAAAAGAAAAAAAACAAGTAATAATACAACCTGATAACGTCAGAATTCTTTCGTAAAAAAATAATGGAAACGAAATTGTTCAAAAAAACAAAACTCTTAATCCTATCGTGAAAACTACTATAGTAAAATAAAAATTCCACAACTGTCAAAATACAAATAAATGGACCAATGGTATCACAGAAAACGATTTAAAAGGACCAATGCAATCAAAGGATATTTTAAAAACAAAATAACCAATGGGAGGAATCACGTTGGGTTGGCGTGGAAGTTTGGAGAGTGGGGTGCCAGCTCAGGTGTTGCTTCGTCATCTGACCGTGGTTCAAAATTACGAGGTGTTGTCCTCGGATCTTTCCCTGAAGGGACTGATCCCGGACCGTTGTCAGTGGCCCGTTGTGTTGCTCTAGTGCGACGTTAACTAAAATTACCATTACCATTACCAATGGGAGGAAAGAAAAAATTTCAAACTAATCAATGAAATCAAACGACTTTAACGGATTTTGGAAGAACTTTCTAGAATATTAAAAGTTTCCGTTTGCCGAGGTTGCCATGAAACCCACAACAATAGTAACGAAAGATGGGTTGCCTTAATTTATCGTAACTCGCTACTAGAAGTGCGCCAAAAAAAATCGCCAAGCCGTTGCCATCACTCATAAACGTAGAGTGTAGCTGTACCAATCAAAATTTTTTATTTTATTTTATTTTTTATTTTTACAATATTTATATTGGACATTTAAAATTATCATCACGTTACTGCAATTGACGGCCTCTTCCTGAAACATTAAGAGGGTGGTATTTTCTCTTCGCTTGCTTGAATGACCACTTTTATTTGAGATTTTGTGAAGACAAAACTATGAAATTAAATAATCTTTCATGTAGTTACTCACAATTTTATTACAGGAAGAGAAGTTTAATTTTACAATCCCTCTGCTAAAATGGTTTATCACACAGGTACTCAAGGAAATCTCACTTTGTCATTTGTTTATTTACTATAACTTATTTATTTATTATTTTGCCTTTTAATAATTGTATCAAGGAGTGTCCATACAACTGATTTGTCTCACAACTGTAGTTGTCTGGTTATTACTGTTTTTCTTTGTTCAAAATATTCAAATATATTCTTTTTGTCAACATATTCAGATCAGGGTCACTGTGTATGACATTTTTACTTGTTTCAGTTAAAAAACCAACGTCAATGACGACCGTCCGGGAGAAATAGACGCAGCATCCTAATTTGTAAATAAACTCAACTTAAATGACAATTCTAATAAAAATATTTTTTAACTATCAAACAGAAAATGTTGTGTATTTCGACGCAATATTCCTAAAAAAAAAATGTCTGAAACAGTTCCGTGTAGAGAGCTCGTTAGTTATAAGGGGATAAAATGAAAAAAAAAAAAACCTTGTTTTTGTGTGAAAGAGTACAAATTCTTGAATCATACATTCCTCATACGATCAATGATCCTACGTAACTGAAAGTAAAATTTAATTGTTGTAATTGAATTGTTTTTAAATAAATGTCTCATGCTTTAAGAGATAAGACAATAATAATATACAAACGCGTCTTTTTATTAAAAATTTAGATTTTCAGTCGTGAATCAGAATGATGCGCGTAGAATCTTTGTCAATCCAAACACCTCGAAACAACAAATTTTTTAACGATAATATAAAAAATAGAAGGAGTAGCCTGTAAAAATATAGATGTATATATATATTTTTTTAATATATATCTATATATATATTTTTTAAATATATATTTATATATATATTTTTATAATATATATATATATATATATATATATATATATATATATATATATATATATATATATATATATATCAGGTGTAGTAAGAAGTTTTAAAGCATGTGTTTAAGAAATGAATATGCAATTTAGAGCTGATAATATAATACTTTTATTCATCGAAATAATCTCCATCATTATCTAATACCTTCTGTCATCGATCATTTAGTTCACGGATGCCAACAGTGTAGAAAGATTCCTCTGTTGACACAATGAAGTCGTCAAACCATTTTCGTACGTCGTCCACTGTCCGGAAGTTTACAGAAGACAAGGCATTCTGTATAGACCGAAACAAACAGTTCGAAGTTGCTATGTCGGGGCTATACGCCGGGTGTTCCAAAACTTCCCAGCCAAGTGTTACTAACGTGTCCCTAACCACTTTTGCAACATGCGGCCGTGCATTGTCATGGAGCAATTTGACGGGCCGCAAATCTTTACCAGTAAACGAACGTTTTCGATCGATTTCCTGTTGTAATCGCAGCAATTGTTGTTTATGGCGTTCAGCAGTTACACTTACACCCGACTTCAGCAATTTGTAATAGAGTACTCCCTTCATATCCCACCAGATGCATAGGAGAACTTTTTTGCAGTAAATGTCTCTTTTTTTGTAAAAATGTTGGAAATTAGAAAAAAATTGTCTAAATATATACAAAGCATGCAAAAATCCCAAATATGCAGAAACATAAAAAATAAATTCGGGTTTTCTTGGTTGCAAATTGCTAAAAAACTACTCAATATGGATTTCTATCAACATTAGGGGCTAAAAAAAGTATGTAAAAAATGCAAAATCAGAGCTCTAGTGATCATTCTCCTCAACAGAGGAGTGATAAGCGTATTCACACTTTTGCGTTACCGATAAAAGACAACAAAGCGTTTACACCGGAGTGGGTCGAAAAGGGTTCAGCAAAATGGGTCGTAAACCGTCTTCGTCAAATAAAGATGAGGGAAAATATTAGAAACTCGGGTGTAAGCGCGGTTTTAGAGTTAACCAATTCAACACGAGTAAGGTCGAGTATTTTGGCTTGTTGTACAATAAAACCAAAATCAATGAACTCTCTGTCCACTAAACCAGACCAAAAAAAACTGCGCATACTCCTACTTGAAACTTAAAAAGGCTTGGTATCAAATACGAATAGGATAACATGTATTTTAGGATAATCGAAGTTCTACTGAATAAAATTATTTTGTGATGTAAGACTAGACCACTGTAAAAAAAAATGCAGGACGTAGAGGAACACCCAAATAAAGTCTTAAAACAGTAGTGGATGTGTTAAAAAATTTGTAGTACAAATAGTCTGGAGAAGGGGTTAAGATGTGGCTTGTGAATAGGAGTTGATCGCAAAAATTGCAGGATGCAGCATCTTCACAAGGTAATGAAAACCAATGGATCATCTTGGAATGTCCATTACAGTGACGAGTTAAAAGTACGTCTAATCGTCAGAAACGATGTTTCGGTAAACCATTGAGTTTGTTATTGCCCTATAAACTCCAGTTATACTGTTAAGTAAAAAATTCGACGCATCACATAAAATCAGAAATGTCATCTCTTATAGTTTTGTCGAATTGTTTTCTGAAAAAAAAAAAATGACGATGATATAACATGTTGGCAGAACGACTTATTCAGATTCAGATCGTTAGACTTCGATCGCAATGCGATATTTGATCCAGTATATCGATGGGAAAAGGTCATAAGTACCAATAAAGACCACTAGGTACTGTAATGTGTATGATTTTTAAGTCTGAAACACGCGTCATTTTTTATTTTCGGAAAACTTCCTTAAAAACCTGATACATCGGGTTGATAGGCAGTGATAATTTTACTACAGTCGAAACTCAATGAAATCAAAAGGCTTAAACTTGAATAATTGATTATACTTCAAATCCAACTTTAACGTAACTTTTTATGTATTTTTATTCTTGTATTGGCGGAGTTGTTGGTTGAATTTGGAAAAATACAATTGAAAACAAATATGACGAAAATAATACCAACACTCAAGTCTAAAGTTGAAATCAGCTTACGTTTAAATGACTGAAATTTAAAATCATGTATTGTTATACATAAAAAAGCAGTTTTTTACATTTTATCAATCAAATCATTTAATGGATACGCAATGTCCTTAGCTTTCGTATAAATGCAAGTATGAATTTATTTTTAATAAATTAAATATACATCCAAAGTATAAATAATGTTAGATATTTGATTCCACATATTTAGTTCTATATTCAAGACTTGCACAAAAGAACTTATGCGTATGAACAGTGCCTAATTTGCCTGAAGTTACTCAATATTTTTCGCTTGCTAAAATGAGAATTTGCTGCATTATTGGTTGATTGGGAAAGGTTTAATGATGCAAGGGCATTATATTTCACCAAGGTGAGTCACACAGAGTCAACTAAAGTGAACATACACACTAGTTAAGTTTTATTGATACGGAAGATTGAAATATACCCGATTAGGAATCGTTATAGACTGGAGTTTAACTTAAATAAATTTAGCATAACACACAAGCATTCACCATAATGTTAGATCTACAAAACTTGAATGCCGTTTGTTATCATTGCAGAAATACTTTGAAACGAATCGCTTTCAAAATTGAGTTTTGCTCTGATGTAAGCATACCTCAATCCCATTTTATGCCGTGAATTGAATTTTTGCTTCATCTTTTCTGACCTTCTCCTTCTGTAAAATACGCATTGGTATCCTAAGTTATTCATGGCGGCCCTACTGTAAAAACATATAGGTGTTATTCTTAACAGGAAGTCTGAAAGAATCCGTGAATAGAATTTATTTGGGTCGAATACTTTTATGGCTGGACAGTTGAATTCTAATGGTGCAAAAGAAATATTGGCCAAGCTGTGCCAATATGTATTAATAAACTGCAAAAACGTGCTATCCGTGCGTCTGCTAGAATGCAATAAGAGATCAATTGAATTTAGTCAAATGTACAAGTTAAGGTTTAGTGTAGAAGATTAAATGAATAAAACCAGGTGGGTTATACCCGAAAATTGAAATCAAAATACTAAAACTAAAAATTTAATCATTAGTAAAATACTTTTGATGTGAGGGTAATATCATAACTTAATTCCTTAATTATGTGTGTGTACATTTGTTCGAATCATAATGAACGAAGTGTTACACTAATTGTATATATTTGGGCTTTCCTTTGATAAAATATTTTCATATCTTGAATAAGCTTTTAATTTCATTAAAGTGGAAGCTGTCTCGCACCTGACCACTTCATAACAAATTTTGAACATTTCCTCCAATGTGAGTTTATGGATAGTATGATCCTTTAAACACTAATTGGCTAGAACGTGACAGTCTCTGCGTTACCCCGGGACGCATATTATCAACTTTTACTTGTATAGAAGACACGGGGAAATTTTAAGCCCGCTGATTCGTTAGTTTCAAACTGTCGACAATGACGTCACTACGTGACATCATCATTAGAGGCGATGCTTCACGTGGACTCGGTATGGTATGAAGTTTGTTTCTACTTAAAGTGGAAAACGATGGCAAACGAAAGCAGCTTGGCGATGGCGAGCAAGGTAAGAGAATGAATCTTAATGTTTAAGTTTAGTATGGGTACTATTAACTATACATATACTTAGTACACATGTGTAGGCTTAAAAGGTTTTTCTTTGCTTTTATTTCTGTACTAGCCACTGCGTGGCTAGCACGGCGTTGCCCGTGCTGTACTTTGTGGGGTTAGGTGTGTCCATTGTGAAGTGTTTACAGAAACATTTCTGCTGATAGGCTATAGTATTTAAAACTTAATTACCTTTGTCATCGAATAAATGTACTTGTTTTCTGTGACATTTAATTACACGGTTGTTTGTTTTATTTAGGTAGAATCACTGAATGCTGTAAAAATTATATTCAAGTTTCAAGAAAAGTTATTTCTTGCCAAGATCTCATTTCGACAAGGTATATATTAATTCCTTCACTGCATACCAAAAACTACTTCACGTCTTTAGAGAAACAAATGAAAAGGTACGAAACGTCGTAACAACGTAATCGTTAACATATTTGCCTATGCCGCTGTGGGAAAACTTAGCGAGACATCTATGGATGCAATTGAAATCTTCGGCGTGGATCGGAGCATGCACGGACGCTCGCATGCGCAGGAGAGAGCAGGGGCTCTTATAAAGAGCGCCGTCCAATTGACTCGGCAGTTCGTGTGAGGACAGGATGGCGTTCATATTGCAAAATTCGACGATTGAGGAGCAGCTAGGCGTTATTCGATTTCTGACAGCGGAAGGTGTTAAACCGGCCGTTATTCATCGCCGGATGGTGACGGTATACGGGGAAGATTGTGTGTCCGACTATTCAGTGAGAAAATGGAGTGCCCGTTTTCGTGCAGGCCGTGAGAGTTTGGTTGATGATCCGAGACCAGGCCAGGCAAACACAGTCATCACGGCCGATCTGATCGACAAGATGGTCGACCTAGTGAGAAGTTATCGGCATGTCACATGGTGTATCATGCATGTATCGGCATGGCCGTGAAGGTGAATGTCAGAGTTGGAACAGTGTGGACAATTGTTCACCACAGGTTGCGTTATCGGAAGGTGTGCGAGCAGTGGGTTTCGAAGCAGATCGCCGACCAGTAAAAGGAACTGCGTATGGGGCTAGCACTTCAACATCTGTTTCGGTATCATGAAGACCCCGCTTTCCTGGAGCGGATCGTCACAGGTGATGAGATCTGGTGCTATCACTACGAACCAGAGACAACGCGGGACAGCATGCAGTAGAAGCATGCGTCGTCACCTCCCCCTAAAAAGTTCAAAGCCGTGGCGTCAGCAGGGAAGGTGTTGCTCACCTGTTTCGACGTCCAAAGTCCGCTACTTGTTGAATTCCTCGAGAGCAGAAGAACCATTAACTCTGATGTGTGCTGTGAGACACTATGAAGCCTACGCAGGTCCATCAAGAACAAAAGACCGAGGCTGCTCACGGAGGGTGTGGTTCTGCTCCATGATAACGCGCGTCCACACGTCTCCAGAGTCACACACGCGGAAGTATCCAAACTTAAGTGGGAGCAACTTGACCATCCGCCCTACAGCCCGGACATGTCTCCCTGCGATTTCCATGTGTTTGGTCCCCTGAAAAAACATCTGAAAGGGAAACGCTTCAACTCGGACGACGAACTCAAGGACGCTGTGAAGGACTTGGTCTCGTCACGGCCACAGGAACACAGGAATTCTGGAAACAAGGAATCCTTCGGCTCGTTAATCAATGGGATCGTTGTTCTCAGGCCTATTTTGAATACTTTGAATAAAGTCTTCACTGATACCCACAGTGTCGTTTCGTACCATTTCATTTGAACAGCCCTTGTGTGTATATATATACACACATATACATATACATGTGACGACTTACTACAAGTCTCACTACTACGTTATTCATAAAATACAAGCAGGACAGAGAGCAATGAAAAAGGCGTCTTTATTAGACCACAGTCATGATTCGAATACTATAAGAGATTGCGCAACAAGTTACAAGTTGCGTATCAACAAATTAATTATTCCTTGATCAGCAATAGACAGATTTCATTGCCTTATATGGTATCGTTTGATGGGACATCTTACAGCAAATAGATGGGAACAGACGGATCACGGCGTGGGAAGATAAATTTAGCTCAACTTGCAAAAATTAATTATTTCTGATGCAATGGGCTGCGAAACTGTAAAAGGCACGTAAAAAATACTCGGAGGCGCCGGCCAACCTCGAAGCAATTTTCTCACGAATCATTTTTTAATCTTACAATCCCCCTTCCCAAGAAGACTACGTACTATGCGTCCATAGGGTGTAGGACATCTAGGAAGAAGTTGTTAATGAAAACCTAAAATTTGGAATAAACTAGCAACCCTATAACCCAAAACGTCTATCTACCTACTTGCTATCCATCTATTGACATACAAACTAACATACAAAATAACATAAAAACACTTTTAACATTAATGTCTCTTTATCTGTAATTGCAAAGAGTATAAACGCAATAAGCAATTAGAATATAGGATCCATAAAAATCAAATAGAACACAATAAATTGTAATCATCATAGAATTATCAATTAGCATCAATACCACACTAGTTCACACCCATACCAAAACAAATACTGTATAAAATAATGCAACCAGTTTCCAGAGAATTGTGTTCTGATAATTAATCTAATGAAAATTAAATAATAAAAACCAATAATACTACAAACAGCATATTATAATAGTCGTATAATAAAAACCATAATAATTCCAAATACTTCTACAATAATACATTAACTTGTGTGACCAGTACGGACTTCAGAATATTAGGGACCCAGGGGCTTACATTAATCTCTTCATTTAGCTACTGCCGCGAACAAGTTCAAAAACCCAACATGAAAGTACAACATTTCTTGTAAATCATAAAATAACTATCACTGTAATTTAATTATATACAAGCAATAAGTAAGTATTACTATAAGCCAGGCTTTAGGATGCATTAACAAATTCTAAAAGACCTTCTTAGTTCCATTTCCTCATAATAAACAAAATATAAATTCACAAATTCCTTTCAATTATTTCTACATAGTAAATAAATATCCCTGAATACTATCTACGACTCTCTGCGTCTATTAATTTATAACATACATTTCACTTCTTCAAGTATTAAGTACAAATAAACAAATCTACTCATCCTTATATTCTTAATTCACTTTTCAACTAGCAAATACAAAATACAATTGAACAAATTAGTTCTCCTGCGTGATCACACCTTTATTTCTATAGCTCCATCTCAGGATACTTGCGAGATAAAAGCACAAAATACAAATTTTTTTTTAACAAAATCTCATTAATTGAACTTGGTGCATGAATCCGGATGAATATATCTTTACTTAATTCCAATTAATTTACCAGAGTAATGTTTTCTCGTGATAATAATTGTATATTTAAACTGTTAATAGAAAAATATGAAACCTTTATATGTGAAAGGGTATAACAATTCTCCTTCAATATCCAATTTCATACAAACAAAAATAATTATTAAAAAAAAGTTTAACATTCATCACAGACTTCATGCTGCCAAAGTTCCATTCTAATTCGTCCAATATCAAATTTGTTTTTTGAAATACATGTGTCGGAAGGAGAGTATCAGAGATGCCAGTTCTGTGTTTTGGTCCTTTTCTACAAATCCAGGTAAATTTTCCTGCATAGCGAAATGACTTTCAAAATTTTCAGTCAAGGGGGATATAATCCCCACTCTGTAATTGTTGTAGAAGCTCAACATCTCCAGCACTTCCCTCTGACACTTAAACATTATCAATACACTTAATAATTTTAATATAATGTTTATTATAATTCTTATTATAAAACTCTCTCGTTTCTATCGCATCATAATTCTCACTATCTGTAACATCATTATAACTTTTACTAAATTTTACATCATTTTTATCCTGTTCATTAATTTCCCTCAAATGATATGTAGTCATTGCCTCCGCTTTACTTTTCTTATTACAATAAGTGATATCTTTACCCTTTTGAAAAACTTTTCTATTCTTTATATCGAGATGTAAATCAAATAGTGCCGCATGTTGCAAGGAAATTAACAAATAAGGTAAATCAGAGTCAATAACATACATGATGACGTTTTTCTTAATTTCTCCTATTTTGACACTCACCTCTATAATTCTGGTTACGTTTAATCGTCCACTGGCTTGCTGCACCACCTGCAATTGTTCACCCCCATTTCTCTATATACTTTATAAACCTAACAAAAATCTCGCTTATTATAGTCACATTGCTGCCAGTGTCAATGAGTCCCAGTAAGTCTTATCCAGTATCTGGAAAAAACATCTCGGTCATAAGAAATACGTATCAGGTACAGTGCATACTGGTGGTCGGGGGGGGGGGGGGGACGTCCTGCACGAAATCACTTTCTGCAGTCTCGGGCAAAGTGGCCCTGCAGGCCACAATTGTAGCAAGTCGTTGTGGGTCTATCTCGTGGTGGGGTTGGCACTTCCTGGGTTTGGATAGGTCTAGGTCTTCAAGGTATACCTTTCACATATGGTGGTCTCCTTGGTCCGGGTGATGGGCCCTGGTACTGCTGTGGTCTCCTACTCCATGGTTGTTGTAATCCAGCCCTTGGTGGGAATGTCAGGGGTCGGTCGTCTCCAAGGTGAGGTTGTTCCGCTGCGGGACTTGAACTCCGGGGCTCCCGGATTCAACGTGGTATGGGGCTGTAGATATTCCCGATGGTTCATTTCTTTTTCCAGGAACTGGATTAGTCCTGTAGTGGTTTCTTCGTGTTCCGGGATTCTCTGCCTCTCATACAAGAGCAGGAGGTCCGACGGGATTAACGTTTTTATGTGTGTAGTCAATACTGGACAACAGCTATCCACATCAACTCCGACGTTTGCAAGATCGCGTAGCAGGATTGCAATTTCGGTGATCAGCGAGTTTAGGTCCCTGTTGTTAGGCGAGGGTGGTAGAGGACGCATGTCCACAATTTTTCTTACTATAAGTCTTACAGTCCGATTCGTATTACCGTAGTGTTGTTTCAATGTGGTGAGGACGTCTGCATAATTTTTCTCAGTCACAGCAAAACTGGCCACTTGTCTTGCTGGTTCCTCCCGCAAGAGAGAAACCAGATAGGACATTTTCTCAATAGTATAAATATTATCACGTCTGTTAATGTTCGCTTCAAAAATCTGGATGAAGGAATTCCACGTACTAATGTCACCGTTGAACACAGGTAAATCAATTTTTGGTAATCGGGCCGTTGGTTTCCTCCTTCCTTCGTTGGCTGATGAAACGGCGCTGTCTCCTTATTTTGTCGAATCTTTTCCCATCAGACTTAGCTCAATTTCTTGAATGACCTCGATAAGCTTCTCATGATAGTCTTCGGTCAAATCCTCTTCTTTTGATAGCAGTTCATCACTGTCATCCGTCTGTAGCAGGTACTCCTTGTCTAACTCTAATAGACGGTGTTGTTTCCCGAGTAATTGTTCTCTTCTAACACGTAGCATTAGCAGATCATCTACATCAATTTCCTTACCCAGAATTTTCGTCACTTGTCTTCGAAGAATCGTCATTCGTTTCTTTGCTTGTTACATGATTCCTGTATGGTCTCCGTCCCTCAGTTCTTCCAACGAGATCCGCACGTTGCTATCTCAGTCCTCCGGACAACGGTACCCTCCGCTGGCGACCTTTGCTTCCATTCCGTTAGGCGAGCCGAACTTTCAACTCCGTCAGCTATTTTGCGTATGCACCCACGGACTAACTCTTCGTCGCGGTAGAAAAAGTTAAACTACCGCCATTTTTGGTCACTTTCATCGTGCTTAATTCTTTTTTAAAATCTTTAAATTAGCATCGTGCCGCCGGGTTTCGCGACAGGAATTAAATCCTGTTGACTTGTGACGACTTTCTACATGTCTCACTACTTAGTTCTCCTAAAATACGAGCAGGATAGAGAGCAATGAAAAAGACGTCTTTATTAGACCACAGTCAAGGTTCGAGTGTTATAAGAGATGGCGCAGCAAGTTACAAGTTGCGTATCAACAAATTAATTATTCCTTGATCAGCAATAGACAGATTTCATTGCCTTATATGGTATCATTTGATGGGACATCTTATAATAAATAGATGGGAACAGATGGATCACGGCGTGGGAAGAGGAATTTAGGTTAGTTTGTAAAAATTAATTATTCCTGATGCAGTGGCTGGCAATTCAGAATAACAGATCACTTACCACTACCATATCCTGAAACCGTGACTCAAGAATATGTGTAAGGCAAGTTAAATCCAATCAATTTTAAATTCATATACCGGAGTAACTTTCTACTCCCTTACAGTATGGTCACTCAAGGTTCCAGTACCAATTTAAAATCAAAACAAAATAAACACTTAACTTTAAGAATTATACCAAATTCGTTAAAACTAAAACCATATCACATTAACCACATCACATATAAGAATTTCGTTAAGCGAAACCCAAAATTTCAATACACATTACGAACTATACAAATTCCATTAACCACACCAAAATACAACAAAGCACATTTCTAAATTTAATATTTTCGCTAAGTGAACCCAGAATGCCGAACCAGTTCGCCGATAAGAAAATACTCTTTTTCGGTATTTTGTCAAAACCCACACGTGCAAAGTCTGAAATTGTTTTTGTCACCGTCTGGCTGTTGAGCACATTCCAGCATCCACGTGTTAGAGAAAAAGGGTCGGCTAGTACCATATACTCGAAACTCCATCCACCAAACCACTTGCACAGTGGCGACACTCGTAGCAACGCCAGCGCCACGGAGTAGAGAACACGGAGCGCAGGTGCATAGGAGAGCAGAGTGGGAAAAAGCGAGTCACCAGCTGCGAAGCTCTCATCGGCGCTTTCGCTTTCGATTGTATCTTTTAGTTAGGCTTAAGAACCTAAAGTTGTATGCTCAATCACAGAACACAGCTATTGTTTTAAATATTGTTCTTGTCTTCATCCATCAACCAACACCTAGACTAACAACAACGAAACGAAATTCTACAGCCAAACCAAAGCTAGAGGCCAATTACCCCGCCTCAACGAACGAGTCCAGTGCAACTGTGAAGCAACTAAAAGCACAGGCCAATTCCCCCGCCTCAACTAACGTGTCCAGTCAACAGTCAAGCAAACAACAACGCAGAGAAAACGGAAGCAAGAGGCCAATTCCCCCGCCTCAACTAACGTGTCCAGTGCAGCTCACCGACGTGCAAAACGGAAGCAATACGCCAAACTCCCCGCCTCAACGAAAGTGTCCATTGCAGCTCACCGACGTGCCAAAACGGAAGCAATACGCCAAACTCCCCGCCTCAACGAACGTGTCCAGTGCAACTCAACGACGTACCAAAACGGAAGCAAACGGCCAATCTCCCCGCCACAACGAAAGTGACCAGCGCAACGGTCAAGCAGACAATGACGCAGCCAAACAAGAATCTAAGGTAGGACCAAACCTTTAATTTAAGCATGTATAAAAATACGAAGAAAGAAGACCTCAAAAAGGTTGTTCAATAAATTGATGAAATTGTACCGGAAGGTTCCACTATAATCAAACTAAAAGAAATTATTGAGAAAAATGATACGTTCAAACAAGACCCAGAATTTATAAAAGGTTTAATGAGTTCAATTGTCGAAGAAAGGAAGACTAAAGAAGTCGAAAACACCGAAAAACTTAAATTAGCACAAATTGAACGAGAACTCGAATTAGCTATTATAAGAAATAATGCAGGAGCAAACCAATCTCCTATCGGAAACAATACTAGAATGAACGACACATCACCGCCGAACATAGAAAGTTATATAAAAAGTGTTAAAACGCTAAGTATGCCAGTCCCAACTAAGGCAGAAAATTACAATCTATTTTTCATTCGCTCGAACGTGCCTTTGAAACAAAAAACTTGCCACAAGAATATAAATCCGAAATATTAATTAACATTCTTCAAGAAAAAGCTGCCAATATCCTCCTATACGTTCCAGAAAATGAACTGAAAAACTACGAACAGGTCAAAGCTACCGTATTAAAAGAATTCCAACCAACGCCACAAGAATGTCTCGCTAATTTCCGTAGATGTCAAAGATTTCCTAATGAAACACATACTCAATTTGCAGCAAGATTAACTAGAGCATTCGAATATTACTGCAGACTTCGAGATGTCAATGACTTTAAATCGGTATGTGAACTAATGGTTTCGGACAAACTTTATAGTACTTTAGAAAGGGATACACAATCACATATTTCAATTCGCTCTGGCGAAAATTGGTTTAGACCACCACAACTCGCAAAAGAATGTGACATCTACTTCGCTTCAAAGCGCAAATCACTCGGTGACACACACACGCCAACCGACTTTCGAAAACCATTATAGACAAACACCACAAGAACAGTTTCGAAGACAAAACAACCCTACTCGAGGATTTTACAACCGAAACTCACCTAGACCAGATAATCCGAGACTTAATCACAACTACCCAGTAAATGAAATCGGAAGCCACAAACCACAGAAACGAAAGGAATGCGTCAATACATTACAATACGAAAACATTTTGGTTAACGGAGAAAAATTTAATACCCTCATCGATAATGGAACCGTAATATGCTGTATTATAGAATCACACCTCTCCCCAGAAACGAAATATGAAAGTTCCATTACGTTAAGAGAAGCGTTCGGTAAATATCAAGACGCAAAAATAACAAATCTTTCTTTAGCATTACCCAACAACCCTACAAACACTATAACATTTCCCGTAGCGGTTTGCAAAAATTTATGTGAGGACTTCATTATTCCCCCGAACATATTCGACAATCTGAAAAAAGAACCCCACCGAATCCACAAAAGCACAGCTGACAACGATTCTATAAAAAAGCAAACCGAGAAATTGCAGCAGAAAGAACAACAAATCAGTAGACGCCTGTGATGATTTGTTTTTATTCAACATCGAACTAGATGCGTCTTTACAGGAAGTCGATACTTTGCACATCCGCGATTTGAATTTGAGGAATGAGCTCCAAAGTTTGATAAATTCATATACACCGAATAAATCCAAACAAACCAATTTGGAAATGAAAATAATTCTTTATGATGATATTCCTACTGCGCAGCGACCACGCCGATTAGCGGAAATTGAAAAGCAGGAAGTTAACAGACAAATATCGAAATGGTTACACGATGGAATAATTACAGAGAGCAATTCAGATTATTCATCGCCAATAGTGTTAGTTAAAAAAGCGTATAATTCAACGAGAATTTGTGTTGATTATCGTAAGATTAACACTAAAACTTTAAAAGAAAGATTTCCACTACCCCTTATAGAGGACATTTTTGACAAATTACAAGGAGCCTTAGTATATAGTAATTTAGATCTTAAGAATGGATATTTCCACATTCCAATCAGCCCCGAAAGTTCCAAATTTACCAGTTTTGTAACGCATAACGGTCAATATGAGTTGTTCCGTTTGGATTATGTAATTCTCTATCTGTATTTCAAAAGTTTATTCAGTCTATTTTTAAGGTACTTCTAGCTGATGGAACAGTAATTATTTACATGGATGATATTTAGGTTATTTAATTTAGTTGTTATTTAATTCAACATATAGCACAGGTTGGGTACCAATGGATTGGAAGTTGGCCAACATAACTCCAATTTTCAAAAAGGGAATACAAAGTGATCCGGGCAACTATAGACCAGTAAGTCTAACATCAGTAATTTGTAAAATATTTGAATCTCTGTTAAAAAAGCAGATAATGTTATACTTGGAGGAGGGCGGACTGTTATCAGATAATCAGTATGGGTTTAGGAAGGGCAGATCCTGCTCTACAAACCTTTTGAAGTTCTACGAAAAAATTACTGAAGAGCTGGATAATAAGAGCAGCGTGGATATCATGTACATAGATTTTCAAAAGGCTTTTGATAAAGTACCTCATGAGGCATTACTGTTTAAATTGGAAAGGCTGGGGATTCAGGGAAAAACATTAATATGGATAAAGAATTGGTTATTGGGTAGAAAGCAGAGAGTGCAGGTAAAAGGAAATTATTCACAGTGGACAGAAGTTATAAGTGGGGTGCCTAAGGGATCAGTTTTGGGACCAATTTTATTTATAATTTTCATAGATGATATAGGTCAGGGGATAAAGAATAGAATCAGTATATTTGCAGATGCTTAAAAATATGGGGGACTGTGGATACCAAGTTACAGATAGAAAATTTACAAGGGGATTTTGATAAGATATCCGAATGGGCTGTAAAATGGGGTATGTCATTTAATGTAGGGAAATGTCAAGTTCTGCATATGGGTTACAGGAACAGTGGAGCCGAGTACTGTCTGCAGGGAGTAAAGGTAAAGGAGGGAGAAACAGTCAAGGATCTTGGGGTGATAATTCACAGGGATTTTTAAATGGGTCACCAATGTTCAGCTGCGGGTAAAAAGGCTAATAGGTTATTGGGGTATATTTAAAAGACTGTAACTTCAAGGGATAAGAATATAATCTTGCCGTTATATAAGGGTTTAGTAAGACCACATCTAGAATATGCTGTACAATTCTGGGCTCCATATATGAGAAAGGACATAGAATCAATTGAAAGGGTTCAGCACAGACCTACAAAAATAATAAAGGGGCTAGCAAATTTCGACTATAATGAACGTTTAAGTAAGCTAAACATGTATACACTGGAAAGAAGAAGAAGGGAGATTTTATTCAGTTTTTCAAGTTGGTAAAACAAGGGGACACAGAGGGCTTAAATTTCAATAGGGATAACAGAACAAGGGGTCATGGGAAAAATTGAATAAGAGACATTTTAATCGGGATTTAAGGAAAAACTACTACTTTAATAGGGTAATAGACAGTTGGAACGCGTTGCCAGAAAATATAGTTAATTCAAAGGGAGTGTACGAATTTAAGACACAATTGGATAGTCAGTGGGAATTGGGGAATTCATAAACAAAGGACCAGCCTTGTTGGGCTTGAGCCTGTAGCTGGTATTCAATATTTGTATTTGTATTTGTATATCATCATTCCTTCCATAAACGAAATTGAAGGGGTTACAAAACTTAAAAAAGTTTTCAAAGGAGCTTCGGACTACGGACTTGAATTTAATTTTTTTAAATGCAATTTCCTGCAACGGAAAATAACTTTTCTAGGACACATACTAGAAAAAGGTACAATACGTCCCTCTGAAGCCAAAACAAAAGCGGTACTGAATTTTCCTGAGCCCAAAACAATTAAACATGTCCAATTCTTTTTTGAGCTAAGTTCATATTTTCGAAAATTCATCAAAGATTTTGCAATAATAGCCAGACCTCTTAGTGACCTTTTACGGGAGAAAGTGCCATTTCACTTTGATCACGAGCAGAAGCGGGCTTTCCTTGCCTTGAAGCAAGCCCTGTCATCAGAGCCCATACTTAAACTTTACGAACAAGGAGCACCATTACAACTGCATTGCGATGCAAGCTCGAAAGGATTTGGGGCTATACTTTTACAAATGGATTCTGATAAATATTTTCATCCAATACACTATATGAGTTGTAAAACTTTCCCCCAAGAGGAAAAAAATTCAAGTTACGAATTAGAAGTTTTAGCGATAGCCGAAACCCTTAAAAAGTTCCGACATTATTTAGTAGGAACAAAATTTCAAATTTTTATTGATTGCCAGGCGTTTCAAAAAACAATGTCTAAAAAGGATATCCCACCGAAAATAGCGAGATGGGTCCTTTTCTTAGCATATTTTGACTACGAAATACTCCATAGGCCAGCTAAACAAATGCGTCACGTCGATGCCCTAAGTCGTTACCCAGTTTTGGTAATACAGCATGATGAGCTAACACAAAAAATCAAAGATGCACAAACAAAAGACGAGTTTACACAAAGTATCAAACAACTGCTTAAACAGTCTTCAACTTCAGAGTACACATTAAAACATGACGTGCTGTATAAAATGGTCAATGACCAAGAATTTTTAGTAGTTCCACAAGACATGCAGAAACACATTGTTCAGCTTGAACACTCGAAAGGCCATTTTGGTATAAACAAAACTGAAACTTTGGTGAAACAACAATTATTTTTTCCCAACATAAGGAAAGTGGTTGAGACTGTCATTTCCAATTGTGTGCAATGCATACTATCATCTAAAAAATCAGGCAAACAAGAAGGGTTACTACATCCTATCCCAAAGGGAGATGTACCACTTGACACTTATCTTATTGATTTTCTAGGACCACTGCCATCAACACATAAAAACTACAAATAAATATTCACTGTCGTTGATGCTTTTACCATATCTCTCTCTCTCTCTCTCTCTCTCTCTCTATATATATATATATATATATATATATAATTTCAAGAACACAAGAATTTCTAAAAAAATGTAACAAAAGTCTTAAAAAATAATAAAAAATGAAGAAATGTTCGTGGATCAGGGCGTCATCAGGGAGGAGCCTGACCCAAACAACCTAAAATGGTGTTTTCTACATATGAGCAGCATTAGGCTGAAAAAATTGCTCATACACTCCCCCAAACACCACCAAAAATCAAGTAAAACAAAAACAGAACAAAATACCAAAACAGAGCAGGAACAGAACGAAATGAAACCCGAAGCCGCAGCTGGGATATCATCAACAACAAGCCAAAAAATTGCCACCAAATGCCATCAATTACACAGTCTAACTTATATGCTAAAATCATACCTCCGATGCAACAAGTCCAAAAAAATTAATAATAATATGAAAATCCCCAGCCCCTTATCAAAAATATATTCATAAATAGTAAAAAAATATAATTGAAAAGCAATTCCCATGGCTCTGGGTAAATTACGAAAAATAATTATTCATGTATTGAGTAGGTGTTGATATTAATAAATCTTTCAAAAATATTTTTAAAGAATGAAAACGGGTATTTGTTATTGAGAAGTGTGTTTTTTAGATATTTACATTGTAATAAAAAGTTAGCATCAGAATTACAATTTTTTTTGAAACGTACCAATTGACCAGCTATCGTGTTGTAGTATATTCTTTTAGAGATATTGGAGTCCCAAAATATTAATTTAATGACTGTAAATTTAAAATCGCTGCGTTTATCATATACATTAATGTCAACTTTGCCGGATGAAACAGAAATTTTTATGACTAGAAAATCAGTATTATTGTTATCCAGATTGGTTTTAATTAAAGAAAGTTCGTCTGGATAGATGGATTTCCAAATATTAGCAAAGTTGCTATTATTAAAAACAATTATATCATCAATAAATCTAAAAGCAGTATTTATATGAAGGCAAAAGTTTTTTTCAAAATAATGAAGAAATAAATTAGCAAGAATGGAAGAAAAATTAGAACCTTGGGGAATACCCTTAACTTGAGTGTAAATATGCTCAAAATTAAATATAAAATTATTAAAAATACAATAATTAACCAAAAATTCCCATTCCTCAAAATCCAGATCAATTAAGTTATTAAAATCATGATAGTAATAGTTCAAAACATCTCTCAATTTGTCCAGGGGTATGCTGCACCCAGAGCCATGGGAATTGCTTTTCAATTTTATTTTTTTACTATTTATGAATATATTTTTGATAAGGGGCTGGGGATTTTCATATTATTATTAATTTTTTTGGACTTGTTGCATCGGAGGTATGATGTTAGCATATAAGTTAGACTGTGTAATTGATGGCATTTGGTGGCAATTTTTTGGCTTGTTGTTGATGATATCCCAGCTGCGGCTTCGGGTTTCATTTCGTTCTGTTCCTGCTCTGTTTTGGTATTTTGTTCTGTTTTTGTTTTACTTGATTTTTGGTGGTGTTTGGGGGAGTGTATGAGCAATTTTTCAGCCTAATGCTGCTCATATGTAGAAAACACCATTTTATGTTGTTTGGGTCAGGCTCCTCCCTGATGACGCCCTGATCCACCAACATTTCTTCATTTTTTATTATTTTTTAAGACTTTTGTTACATTTTTTTTAGAAATTATTGTGTTCTTGAAATTATATTGCTTACCATGCTATGTCTGCAGCTTCAGCGCGCTTGCATGGGTAGTTTCGAGTTTCGGTTTCTGGTTAATGCACCCCGGCTGTTTGGTTATTTTTTGTTATTTTGTGTGTGTTATGTTATTTTGTATATTTTATGTTGTTATTATATATATATATATATATATATATATATATATATATACACATATACATTATATAAAATCTTAATAAATTAATCATATATTTTTTGAATTGCTGAATCCGAGTATTTTTTTGACAGGATACCATTTAAATGCTGGGGAAATTAGATTCACAAACTCTATTTGGATTTACCAAGAATGAAGATTTAAATGCACTGAATAATCTATGCCTTCGAAAATATTTCATCCGTCTATATTCTAGGGTATGTTGGCAATTCTAATACTTCACGCTCGATAAGAATTTCGGTACAGTAGAACTCCAACTACCCGGATCAATTGGGATCAGACCCTATCCAGATAATTAACGATTTAAGGGTTATTTCTTATGGAAAAAAAAAACGAATTTTGCTTTAATATGTAATGTAATTTAATGACTGAAAACAAAATTTTATTCCTTTTGTATTTGCATAACTGTATCTTTACTTGAACATATCAGTCAAGTTTTGCTCTCTTTACTTGTTTTCGCGCAGCCACGTCCTGCATACGCTTGTTGAAAGTAACTGTAGATGGTCGCACTCAGGCTGCTGATCCATCTGATTTAGGCACTCAAACGCTTTACTATATGATAGTCCCGCGTATCGTTGAGTAGCAATATCGTCGTCCTCAAGAAGTTCTCTCGCACTTTGAATGATTTCATCGTCACTGAGAATTTTGAATCCAGGGTCCGAAGAATTGCACCAGACACTCGTCTACGTCCTCTACACTGCACTCGGAACATCCAAGAACTTTCGCTATGGTGTTTCTAATGTTCTGAACTGACATTTTATCCTCTTTGTTTTTATCATTCACCGATAAGATTTAAAAATGCGAATTTCGCTAAATTCATCTTTTTCTCAAAGCGATCCGGATAACTGGAGTTCTACTGTCTCTGCTATTATAAAAGGAAGTGTTTCTCGCTGTGTCTGTATGTGTATTGTGTGTACTGTTCTGATGAATCTATGCTGCTTACAATAGCGAAATTTGGCATACAGGTAGTCCGAATGTTTTTTAATTTTTCTATCACACCCAAATAAAAAAAATTTAATGTACAACGTTTTAAAATTAATTTATTGGAATTTAACTATTATTGTTTTCCTTAGAATAGCAACAGTGTAAAGAGATCACAGATTCTAAACTTATTTTTTCCGAGGAACGAATTCAGCGGACGAACAAAATAAATAAACAGTTTTAACCTAGAAAAAAAAGATTTAGATTTGAATACATAAAATCTGTTCTTTAAATATTGAACTCGAACATTGTTGAAATGCAAGATAATATCCAATATTTGCAAGAATCTTTTAATTTAGAACATGTAATTTGAATTGTCTGTATTTTAGAGATAATAGGAACTTTGGTCGCACGGGTATAAACATTTTATACATCTTCAGAGCTTGATAAAGTTGGCAGATCTGTTACTGTGAGCCTTAAAAATTGTTAACTCTTCGTTGATTTTTTTTTATAGGTTTGCCGGAAGCACACACATTCCAAGATTAAATAAATTATTTGGAAGTTATCGGTTTCTGTTATCGGGTTATGTTTACCAAACATATGTATTTAATTTGTCGTCGGCAACGACGTATTTGTATATTTTTTATACTTCTATAATTTTTCAAATGTTTTATGTTGTACTTTTTTTGTACTTTAGGGGATAAATATATTTAAAAAAAATTTAATTCAATTAAAAAAAATTCCACGAAGACAATTTTTAATACGTATTTTTATAAGTAATTCCAAACAAAAACTATGTAATAGGACACAACATTTTAAAATGTATCACTTTTTAACAATTTCAAAAATTGCACGTTTTAAAATTTTATTTAAAATTTTTTTTTTAAACATAAATTAGTTACTTTAATTACATAATACAATGTTGATCATCAAAAAAAAAATTCAATTCCTTAAAAATTGAAGATTTTAGAATTTTGATTACCGGACACCCCTATAACAAAATTAAGCATATCACTTAGTATCAGAGAAAAAAATATATTTGAATAGTTTCAATATTTTAGAATTTGTACTACTTTGTACGCAAATCGTATGCATGCTTACCCATCCACATAATCCCTTTAATATACATCGCACCCCTGTTGTAAGACAGAACTACAGAAGCTGATAAAAAAAAGACTATTTCTACAGTCCGTTTTGAGCGCAGTTTTCGATTGAAATGTTTCATTGATTTTATTTGGCATGTTGTTTCTTTGTGAAACTATGCGTGTTAAGACTCGAAAATTTCAGAAAACGAAGTGTTAAGTGCACCTTTAAGGTATTAAAAAAATAATGAAACACTTTCGTTTGAAATTTAAGGTCAAAGGTCAAATCATAGTGATCTTTAAATCAGAAAGGTCACTCATAGTATCATATAATATATCTTCAAACATATTATTCTTTTTTCTACCAAGATGCTCCTTCCCCTGATAGCTATCGCTCGCCAACCCCCGATGATTGCCACGCGATCATATTTGGATCGCTTCGCGAACTATACTTTTCAATAATGAGGGGGAGGGGATTGCTTCACAATCCACCTATTTTGGGTACAATGGATCATAGTAAAGTTTTCCACAAAAAACAAAAAAAGAACACTGAAATCTATCTTCAAAATTTTTATGAATAAGTATTAAATAAACAACATGAAGGAAAAATAAAGGACACTAAAATCTTTAATAAGTAGAAAAAAAATCGTTTTTTCCGCTACCGCATAGAAATTTCGAATCATAAATATGTTTTAGATGATCCCTGTTGCTTGTTGTAATAGTACTTTTTAAGATTTTCATATTCGACCTTTGTTGTGGAAACGGTGACAGAATTTGCCGGATCTTCTGAAAACATTGCAAACTTTCTAGCGCATGCTCTCCAATTTTATGAATGAATTAATTAAAAAATATAACTGTGTCGTCTGAGCGTGCTCCAAATTCATTAGCCCGTTGAACCACAAGACTCGTTATCATGTGACTTGCTATCACGTGAGTCGCTATCTTCCAATCACAAAGCGAATAAACCTGAAAAAGATCGAAAGATTTTCTTTTATAATAGAAAGAGAGAGAGAGAGAGAGAGATACAATAAGCCCTTTCATCTCAATTGGATAAACAGGTAAAAAGGTACACGAGTTTATGGGAACTGATTACAAATAATTATATTGACTTTGTATATTTTTAACGATGAACTCACACTCTCATGCGTGTCCTACTATAAAACATTCAGAAAGTAAAAACGTACTTTCACAATGTATTTGTTAGAAAAAATAAAAATACACTTTTTTTAGGAATTGCACATCAAATGTCAAATTAAAAGACCTTGAAACTAAAAAAGGACACTTAAATGGTAATCTGACACGTCATTTCCTAAGGTTGCACATTTTTGCACAAAATACGATCTCATTTAGCATGATTCAACAGTTAACTCTGGAGGTACCGGAGGATTTAATGAGTCAAAAATCCTGAAAAATTGTCCAACTTTTCAAACTTAATATTAATTTACATGGAAAACTATTGCAGTTTTGTAGCTAAAAGTTTCCACAGTTTCTTATATATGGCTGGGAAACAAATTAGTCAAAAAATTACTCGGAGAGTGTAGGGTTGAAAATGACCCTTTTCTATGAGGTTTGATATGAAATGAAATGATACATATTCATTTGTATGCATTCAGATTGTTTACCACTCCCGTAAGCAAATAAAGCGGTAAATATGTTGCCTATAAAATTACATCACATTACAAAACGTCCACGAGCAAATTATGTTTTAAGCTTCACAATCCACTAAGTATTTCCCATATGCTTGTAAATCATTTTACGTTTGTAGGCCTTAACTCACGCAAGCATTAGATCTTATCATATTTTAAAACTAATTTTTGTTATCTTTGCAAGGACTATGATTTTTAAGAAGGATTAATGTAAGACCATCACAAGAGAGATATCTCGATTGATCTAGTACACTAATACCTGCACAGTACTTTTTCCCTGCAATATTAAAAAATATAATCAAAGAAATAGTATAGCTTTTATCAACTATCCACATTTTTCACTGGAAATTCACTTTATATTTTTGCACCTCTTGGGGGATTTATATGAAACCGAAGTATATGATATATTTGTGAGTTAGCGTAGAAAAGCAATGTTAGACTCAAAAACAATGTAACACCAACTATTAGCGATACGTTTGGAATATAGTAACCCATCGTAGGTTTGCAACATGCACTTGTAATAACGTGCTGTACCATATGGTACTTGCCGACCCTTTTCCCTAACACGTGGACGCTGGAATGTTTCGGAATGCGAAAACAACTTTAGTCTGTGCACGTGCGGCTCCTCGACGGCCCGGCGGCCCATTTGATCCATTCACAGCTGGAGTTTCCGTCGGTTCCCCAATCTCGTATCTGGGATCAAGTTTTTGCGGTGGGGGACTCAAGTCGGCATGACAGTCGGTTTTCGCAGCTGTGTGGGGGTGTTTCTGTTCGGGAGAGGACATAAACATCTCTAGAGGGCTCGGAATTCACCCCTACTCGTTGTCAGCGGCGGTTCTGCGAAGCGAACGTGGATTTTGAGAGAATTCGGACTCGAGATTCAACGAGAGACAGACGTCTCTGTTTTGCCAATTTTGTTACTTTGGCTTCAGGCAGGTTTCGGTTGTCGATGGCTGTGCCCATAATTATCTTGTAAATATTTAATTTATGTAAATAAATAGTTTAATTTTAAACCAGCTGTCCGTCAAATTCTTACATGACGGTACAGTGCAAATGGAAGACGTGGAATATGACGGCGTATCCAAATAGCCGTTTGACGATGAATATCTTACTTTGAGAACCTACGTACAATACTTACAGCTCTGGCTCTCTCACTGGTGGATGAAAGTTGACTCTTCGAAGTGCACCTGCGTGTTCTGCTCCAGGAGATATATCCAACTCAAATATGGTTTTAACATTGATCTCAGAAACCCAGAATATTTCAATATTCCCCAATTTCACTCTTTAGCACGCCTGTTTACTGGGTTCGCAGGTATTTATCCTTAGGACTTGTCCTTGATCAAAATTTAATCTGGACCGAGCACATTAACTGCGCTCACCGTGTCGGCGCGTATAAAACTATCAGCTCTTAGTTCGAAAGAGTAGGTTCTCTTGACAATAAAGTTATTCTCTACAAAGCCATCATTGGGCCACCGTCACACACGGTTCTCAAGTCTGAGGATCTACTTGTGTAAATAACACATTAAAAAACTGCAGATTTCCCAAAATCGTACCACAGCGAATGTTCGGAATGAAGTCATCCATTCGGACTTCAAAATTAAACCCATTGCTGAATTAATTCCTTCAACAACTTTCGGCCCAGTTCTTCAAAAAACTATTTCAGGTCCAAAAGAATTAATCAGGTCACTTCCACCATAAGACCCTACTGTTAAAAGATAGCAGAAGACCTAGCGCTATTCTGCACCAACCTTACTTTCCCACAGTTGCCCAAACGCCGATATGGCGTGTTTCGTCTTGACCCTGATCTTAATCCTCTGAATGCCAAACCGCCCGAATTCACCAAGCACAGACTTCAATTCCTCTAATTTCTCCCCTTCAACCTAGCATTTATAATCCAATTGGATCGCGTTCTAACACCAGGAAGCTTGTGCTAAGGACTTGACTGGACTAATTGTTTCACAGAATTTTCTGCTACATTTAAATCTTTTACCTAACTTTTTTCCTCATCACCCCACCCTTAAAGTTTCACTTTAACTTGTTTTCTGTAAGAACATCAGCCGGCACTGCGGATAATCCGATCTCCTCTTTGACCACCAAAGTTTAATACCTTCGGTCGTGACCAGCACTCACTTGGGAGGAAGACCACTTGGGTGCTGACACTTGCGCCTGACAATTTTGTCTCTACTGATTAAGTTTTCTAGCCCCTTCCACTTTTATTTCTAGCTAAAAAATAATTTCAATCAAGATATTCCTTTTATGATTGTTTTCCTTTCCTATGAGATGAGATGCTTTGCAGCGGGTGCTCCGTAAATGATATGTCCATTCCAGAATATCTTACTGATAAATTCAACGAGGGGTCGGTACCGGGTTGTTGAGTTTTACCACAAACATTATAGATACAATTGGCATATTTCATAATGAATATTAATCCATCAAGCCTGCTTTAATGGATGCTATTGGATTTTGTGGTGCAAGGGTCATATTTGGCTAAGCTGCGTCAAGCACAAGACGACAATGGTAATGGTAATTTTAGTTAACGTCCTACTAGAGCAACACAACGGGCTATTGACGACGGTCCGGGATCAGTCCCTTAAGGGAAAGATTCAAGGACAACACCTCGTAATTTTGAACCACGATCAGATGACGAAGCCACACCTGAGCTGCACAAGACGACAACAAGGAAGGGAAAAAAGCAAAAAGAATGATAGGCGAGGGTAAAACAGAAAATAGGACACATCGCTTGGTACCTCAGGGTTGTAATGCCCTTACACACCTAAAAAGAATGTGCCTCTGAGGACCCTGTATTATGAATATATTAAGCGTAAAGGTATGTAGGTTTTCTAATTGACGTCATACTGTTGGAACACAACGGACTATTAACGACGGTCCGGGATCAACCCCCATAGGAAAACACCGCGTCATTTTGGACTTGTCAGATGACGAGGCTACGCCTGAGCTGGTACCCCTTCTCCAAAAGTTCCACAACCACGCCAACGTGAGTCATTTGAGGACACGACGGATTTAACGTGTACCAGCCCCCTTTGTAGATGACTGTCTTTGGCTGGATTCGAACTCTCAACCCTCCGATTGCTATTCCGATGTTCTTCCAACCAGGCTACTGTGGCACTTTTTAAGCGTAAATGAAAATTCCTTTATTTGAAGAATACAAAAAAGTATTTTGTGCATTTATGTTAGATTCAATGGTGGTCGTTAAGTCAAATACCCCATCTACCGAATCTATTCTCAGAGACTTCAAACTACAGAATCCTAATTCCAATCTGCATGTACTCATTAGCCCGTGATTGGGGGTAAATAATCTGACGTTCAATTATATTTGCAATAATTACGACTGCGACACTCTCGTTAACTCGGGGAAAGATGGTTTCCATTTCTGTCATAAGACTGGTGTCTCGTGTACATGGAGCAACCGCTCATTGGATGTTTTTGGAGTCGCGGATTAGCAACCGGAGGATTGCGAGTTCGAAACTAGATCCAACCATAAACTGTCATGTAGATGGGTGTATGTTAAATCCATGGGGTGGAAGTATGAAAAATGAGGTACCAGCTCAGGTGTTGACCTTGTCATGTGGTTCAAAAGTAAAAGGCGTTATTCCGGATCTTTCCCTTCGGGATTGATCCGGACCGTCACCAATAACACGCTGTGATGCTCCAGTGGGACAACTCAACTACCTACCTACCTTAAAGATATTTTTAAAATCAGAGATTAACACTCTCGAAGGGAGGATTGCAGAGCCTCCTTCTTCTGGCCTCTTAAGAATAAAAAGGACTGACATTTTAAAATACTCCGTGTCTTGTGAAAGAATTAACGAAGACTCCGTGGAACTTTTACAGCCGCATTCACAAACCGCGGATCAGCGATAAGGCCCGGTGCACACATCTGGTTTTTCAACGTGCGGCTATGCTGCCGCAACGTAAGTGCGGTCTGAGATACATTAGATCCAATGGAGCAGTGCACACATGCCTCCAGCGCCGCTGGGGCGACGCACGTTAAACTTGCGTGCAATTTGTACCGCAGTTCCCCACAGCGCCGCACATGAGTCTCCGTTCTGAAGTACCTTGTTTTCATAAACAAATGGAATATAAATAATAATTAATAAATGGTTGTATCCAGTTACGTCTATTTTGTTTCAAAATATACTTTTTTTTTACACCAAGTTAGCGAAATAAACACGTTTTATTCGATAGAATATTTATCCCAAATGGCGCGAAATGAGTTCGTGCGTCATTTTACGGTTATGCGTGCATGGTTGGGCTTGGGTGCCGCAGTGACGCCGCACGTTGAAAAACCGGATGTGTGCACCGGGCCTAATACCCCGAGTATCGAAACCCAATTCACCCGTCGCAAGAAATGTAAACAACATCACGTGATTGATAGAGGAAACTAGTAACCAATCACAACGAGCTAATCCATAGATCGTTTAATTCGTGAATGAGGTTCTACGATAATCCTTAGTTTAACTCTTACCTGCGGATTTGCTGATCCATGGATTAACTCGAGACTTAGAATTCTGTTGTTAGATTTCAACCCTGCGAACTGCATTGTTTTTATTCTCTTCACTTTTGTTTCAAACAAGTTGGTCATAAACCATACTCATTGTCACCGCTAAGCGAGATTCACTCTTCAAGTACTCGAAACAAATTATGCTGATGAACTCAAAGCAAGTAAGCTATTTATACTTTTCCTGCGAACAACCCAGTGCAGCTTTTGCTAATGAAACAAAATCATTAATTTCCTCCTCGGTTCTTCGGTATAATTTTTTTTGTAGCAAGTGGAAAGTTACCACTTTGAATGAAACACAGGAATTATTTGGTGCTTCTTTTCAAAGTTCCACTCCAATTTGCTAGTTTTCTGCTTTATAGTAGGGAAGGTCGGATAGTATCGGACACCTAAGCTTCTCCTATGTTATAAAATAGTTTTACAACTCAGTTGGAACAGATTACATTCCACATAAAACTTTATTGTTCTATATAAACACATCTTAAAACCCATTTTTCTAAGATAAAAATATCAATAATTTTTTTACACTTTTTACAATCATTACATTTTTTATCAATTTTACTTGTGGAGGGTTGTATTGGATATGAAAAAAAAAATGTGCAAGAGAATTACTTTTGGATTCACAAAAAACTTTTTATTATTAGGCACAACTATTTTTGAGAAATTAAAAAAGTACAAATTAAGGATCTTAAAACCAAGTTAATGCATGATAAGAAAGTGGCGTAAATGAGAGAAATTACAAAATTATCAGTCTGAAAATTTAACAATTCGTTTTAAAGACAAATGCATTCTGTGTTAAAATTTTTTTTTGGTAAAACAAATATCACACTCATAAAACAGATTGTTTCCTTCAAGATCGGCGCAATTTTCGTGAGCCCAACCTTCACAAATCATACACTGATTCCAGTCTTCTTCAAAGGTTTCACCACAGATGATGCAGTGAGTCTCGTGGCCTCCTCTCTTTGCTTTTTCAGATTTCAGTTTCGTTTTTGCTTTCATTTTCAACAAGTCTTTGGCTGTTCGAGTTCGTTTTTCATCTATTTCAGTCTTATGTGTAATTATTTTTGATGTCTTTACTTGAACTGATTTAATAACTATTTTTCCTTCTTTATCTCTCTTGATTTAGACGATTTTCCTCCAGTAATTCCTCTTAGCCTGCATAGATTCTTTCTTTTCTTCTTTATCTCCTTTCTTTCATCTAAATTCGGCTTTGCATGAAGTCGAGGTTAAAATTTCACTTTTCTGGCCACGACTTTGTCTTGTAACAAATTTTGTATTTGAATTGCTTAGGAAGTGGTAATATCTCCACTAAAATATTTTGAGATGCAGTTGATTTGGAAAAATCCTCGACGTTGTGTTTCAATGGACAAATACCTGATATTTAAAACTTGACCACTAGAATGTAATTCGTATTAACCTTAAACTGTGTCCGATACAACCCGCAACACCTCTGTCCGTTACAACCCGAACATAATGGCACAAAACATCGTCAAACATCAACATGGAATTACCACATACGTATTAGCAAGCTTAAAGAGATTTACGGCCTGCAACTTAAAGGAAAATAAATGTTCTTTTCAACAATAAACAAAAACAAAACAAAAAAAACTTATACTCACTTTCAGGCAAGTTACAACAACCAAAAGTTATCTTCGTTCACTCAAAACACAATAAAAAAACAAAACAAATTTCCTGTCGTGTGTCAACAACACTTCGTGTTGCCATGTGTCAACACACTTTAAATATGGCGGTATTTAAACTTTCTTCCTTCACCCAACACGCTGGTGTCATGACAGCTGATTCCAATACGTTAGAAACGATGCTCATCCGATACTACCCGACCCCCTCTCCCCTATAACTAGCAGAAGTACCATTAATTACCCTTAATTAATTGTCGTTCGTTAAATAGAATAATAATATCGTTAGTTAAATAGTCATCATTGTAAACAAAGCAAACACTCAATTATATCATTTTAACAAAACAGAAGGTCGGTTGCACACATCCGGTTTTTTAACGTGCGGCGCCGCTGGCGCAACGCAAGTGCGGTCTGAGATTCATTAGCTCCAATGGAGTAGTGCACACATGCATCCGGCGCCGCTGCGGTGCCGCACGTCCAACTTGCGTGTAATTTGTACCGCAGTTCCCCACGGCGCCGCACATGAGTCTCCGTTCTGAAGTACCTTGTTTTCATAAACAAATAGAATATAAATAAAAATTAATAAATGGTTGAATCCAATAACCGTCTATTTTGTTTCAAAATATACTTTTTTACACCAAGTACGCGAAATAAACAGTTTTCTTCTATAGAATATTTGTCGCAAATGGCGCGAAATGTGTATTTGCGTCATTTTACGGTTATGTGTGCATAGTTCGACTTCGGTGCCGCAGTGGTGCCGCTCGTTGAAAAATAGAATGTGTGCACCGGGCCTTAAAGCGTTAAAAAAAAAAAAATCACTGTTTTCAACGAATGTTCCAAATGTATATACGTAGCAAAAGAATGGATATATTAGGGTTTCGCTTTTTAGGAAACCACGTATCTATTTATGACAAGGTAATTCCGGGTGAGACGCCCCACAGTTAGTGATGCCCAATTTGATGTAATTTTGAAACTTACGCTAGGTAAATCTACTAGTTCCATGAATGTTTCAATTAGATGTTGTTTGGTGTGCTGTTAAAGTTTTGTTACATCATCATTTCGTTTTTGCTATCACAACAACATTTCAAGTAAGTACCATGTTTTTTCTACTCTTTTATAAGATTGACGTTATAGTGCAAGGCTGGCACTAAATAATTTGAATGGATTTTTTTATGTAAACATAATAACCTGTAGTCAGGAGTTCGACAGGCAGTTCGACTTTGGGCAGTACCTTCATCTTTGCTGTCTTGTGCTTCGGACATTTGCCGAGGTATCTCTCCCATACCAAAAGCCCCACATATATTCAGGTGATAGCCCCATGTACATTTTCAGGAAAAGATGCCTTTTAATTGTTTAAATTTCAAATTAATTTTTTTTAATCATATTGTTTTTACAAAATATTGTAAAACTTGTTAATCGTTAAAATTTTTATCGTAAAATTTAAATTTATTGAAACAATAAATTTAGATTATAATTTATCAAATAAAATTCAAGATATAATTTGAGGTTTGGTTTACGAAGTAATAAATTTAGTGATACATTCCTATTAATTTATCCTTGTGTATTTTTTTTAATAATTAATTATAAGTCTTCAATTTTTTTTTGTTGTTACAGTATAGAAATTTTTGCATAATTTATTTTTTTACACTGGGTTACATTAAAATGAAAATAAATTTAACTTAAAAATAGGAAATCTTTTTTTACATAATATCCATCGTAAATTACCTATTAGGTAGTATAAACATTTGGTTTGAAATAAATTAAATTTACAATTCCTTAATACAGTGCTTCTGGTTTGTCCCAAGAACACATCCAAGAAAAACAGTTGAAATCCGCCAATAAACGTAACAAGCAGGGCTGGATTTAAGAGTATGCCGCCTATAGGATAAAGTAAATTCGCCACCCCCTCTATATATAGTTCCTATTTTCTTAATACATTTGTTTTATACAATAAAAGGATAGAGTTCATTGGTGTTTTCATCTTTTTTAAACATTAAGTTTTTTTTGTTTGTTTCAGAACACGTTCTTGTTCTTGAAGTTTCAGTTTTGTTCGTTTTTTGTATTCAGCGCCGTTGAGTCTCTTTCTACCGTCACTCATAGTAGCTAGTAGGGAATAGCCGACTTGTTAAAAACTGTACGTTTTGTATTGGAATACTCTAAACTATAATGCAAAATCGTAACAAACAACACGAACACGCCTCGCTCTACGCAATCATCAATGATCCCATTGTGCACACCGAGAGATATGAATGACATCGTCAGACTCAGACAGACTAGACTGACACTACTGAGTACTGACAGCGGAGCCACTGGGCCTACCGCCAACAGCGTTGCCAGATCGGCTACAGTGTTGTCAGATCGAATCGCTGCGCTTGTGCCAGTGTTGTTAAACCAAATTAGATTGCACTACAAGAAAGTTATAATACAATATTACGTGCTGTGAATTTGTATTATGTAAAAGTTTTAGAAAGTAGGCTATGTAGAAGGACTAAAATATATTTTTAAGTTACATGTATTCTTAATTTCGTACGGAAAATATTATTAACGTCTGAAATACTTCATTTCAACTTTTGAATAAATTGCCAAACTGCCGCCCCTGAAAAATTTGCCGCTCTAGGCTGCAGCCTACTTAGCCTATTTAGAAATACGGCCCTGGTAACAAGGTATCAAAAAAGTTGATGGCTAACAAAAGTGATCCTAAATGCAACTGTCTCGTATGTGAGGAAAACTATTATTCTAGAAAAAAATTGGGTTTCTTTTAATATGTTATATACATTTAAAACCTTTTGGTGTTTAAAAATAACTGATTTTTACAATGATACGGCATCTCTCCCATGTAAGTGAGGCATATCACCCAGAACTTAAGGAGATATGGCTGTACCATATGGTACTAGCCGACCCTTTTCTCTAACACGTGGACGCTGGAATGTTACGCAATGCAAAAACAACTTCAGACTTTGCACGTGCGGGTTTTGACAAAATACCGAAAGAGAGTATTTTCTCATCGGCGGCCCGGCGTTCCGTTTGATCCATCGACACAGCTGGAGTTTCTGTCGGTTCCCTAATCCCATGTCTGGGATGAAGATTTGCTGTTGGGAACCCAAGTCGGTTACAAACGGTTTTTGCATCTGTGTGGAGGTATCTTGAGTTCTGTGGAGGACATAAACATCTCTTACCAGGGCTGGGAATTCACCCCCCTCTCGTTGGCAGCTGCTGTTCTGGAGAACCAAGAGAACGTGGATATTGAGAGAAGACTGATTCTAGATTCGACGAGAGACAGACGTCTCTGTTTGCCATTGTTACTTTGGCTCCAGGCAGGATAACGATGGTCGATGACCGTGCCCTTAATATATCTTGTAAATTGAAATGTAAATATTTAAGTTATCTAAATATATAGTTTAATTTTAAACCAGCTGTCCGTCGAATTCTTACATGACAGTACATGGCTAAATGTAGTGCTGTCACTAATAAATTTTTTTCTACAAAAAATGTGCAATATAGTACAAAACAACTATTCAGTATTGATAAACAACTTTTATTTTTTATTTCCAATGGCAAGGCAGTACAATTGCGAAGACAAATACAAATACAATACAATATACAGAGTTGACCGATGTCATTTTAGCCTTATACAAGGCCAGAAGTGATGGTCACTTGTGAAGGGGCACCCAGTGGGTGGACCATCATTGTCCCTAACAAAGGACAGCACAATTTACATCCATGCCCTAACCCCGGATTCGAACCAAGAGCAGCCTTTCCATCCAGAGGCCAACACCTTGACCACTAGACCGGTTGGTCGGCGTATTGCTAAACAATAACTATTACGTATTGCCACAAAATTTCGTTTTTATTGTTAATACCCATATTTAATTTATAACGTCTTTGCCATAAGTGGGGCATCTGTCCCGGAATTACCTTAGATGACTTGAAAATGGATTACAGCTTCCAATAAGACCTATGGAACATGAAAGACAAAAGCAAATTTAGTTGATTTTAATCGCCATGCAATAATAACTATGTCAAAATTAAGAGATAACTTTGAACTACAACGTATAGCTACCCATTTTAATTTTACGTAAACCATTTTATTGTAAAGTGATTTAATTTTAACTTTAAGGTTATTTTAAAACACTAGGGGGCTCCGCCCCTTGTTCGCTTACGCTCGCCAACACCCGGGGATTGCTACGCAATCCCATTTGGTTTGCTTCGCAAACCAACACTCCTTTTACATATGGCATTTGGTTTGCTTCGCAAACCAACATTCCTTTCGCAGAGTGAAACTATCTGAATAATTTGTATTATCCTGATTTCACTTTACGGTCCATCACGTCACAGCGAGGGCTTCGCCCCCTGCTCGCTTACGCTCGCCGAATTGTCTTCAAGCTGTCCCAACACTTCCTTTGCCAGCTAGGTCTCCTGATCTCTCTCCCACAGAGCGCGTTTGGGACTTTAAGGGAAGGCGATTGCAACCATCCCGGAATGTTAACCATTTAACCCTACAGTTGGAGACAATTTGGCATGAAATTCTGCAGGACACCATCCGGGAACTTTTTCACTCTACTCCTCGCCGGGTGACGCATCCAGGTCAGAGCTGGACCAACGACTTGTCGACTTCCTCCCTTTATAACGGTCAAACTATGAAAAAAAGCATTCAATTGTTCTGAAATTTTATTCGTTTGTTTTTCTATGTATGTTCTTCACGTGTACAAATTTTTATCACAATCGGATGACTTCTTCTTGGAGCGTCGAATTATTTCGTTATATAGTGTAGATTATTTCCAATAACAGGATTAGAAATATTTGGAGCCAAATGTACAATAAAAATAAAATAGAGAGTAATTGATCCTAATATCACCCCTGTGCTTAGTATCGCCTACTCGTGTTTGCAAGCTACTACGCGCGACATCTATGAGTTTATATGGTTACTGTTGCTTCAGGTTAAAAATGTAGATGGCGTTGCCTATAAACGTCGCCCTGTTATGTAGTATTAGTGTATCGTTAGTAGCAATAAAATTCTCGAACGAGAAGGTTGTGCCAAAAGTGCCTTCCTTGGTAGAGAAAGAAATGAGACACCAGGAGTAACGAGCCCCAAACATAGTGGTGTCAGATTAGGGATGAGTAGATGGATGGAACTTCTGAGGGTTTCCAGATGTTTGAAGTGGGGAGTTGAAAAGTCTGTAGTTTTGAGGTGGGTGTAATTTCTTTCTCTTTGGAATGTGTTGTGTAGGACTTTGTTGATATGTGTTTGAAGATTTGATAGTTTGGGATTTATTGTTGCTGGTGTGACAACGCGTCCACGCTCTTTCTTCCCACCAATGGAGGAGTTCGGGCTGTCTAGACACCAAGGTGCTGTTCTGGTTCCCAGGAGAGTCGGGGCTCTTTCATCTGTGCCAACGTCTCCTGTGGTCGCAGGGAGTTCAGACAACAAGTCGTCTCGGCGGCGCTAGAACATTCTGGAATCTTTTGGAAAGCCCGCCAAGGTGAACTTTAGCCAATGGGAAAAGAGAGGACATTCCCCACCCCTTTTGGCCGACCCGAGTTCGAAGAGAACGAGGGGGCAGACTACGCTGAGATTTCAACGGTGCGGTTGAATTAGCGAGACTCAGAGGTCCCAGGTAGGGAACCGAATAAGTCCCAGTACGGGCAATTTTGTATCTGAACTCTTCATCAACTTTTGTAAATTTATGTACAAAGTCATCAATTAAAATACTCCAGAAAGCAGTACTGACTTGGTACTTTTTGTTCAACAATTCCCCACCCCCCAGCTATGAAGTTGTCACAGCTAGAATAATTAGTTTTCTGGTGGCAGTCTACTGGGATACAGATTTTTTTTGAATCAAATCTGCGGACTCGTGCGTTACTTACCTGAACAGTGTCATTATTTGACGGAACTCTATCGTTTAATAGTGTGCGGAAATTCTTCAAAGTAGCCATTTTACACCTTTGTAATCGGCGAGTTACCTACAGCGTGTGCCGCGTCCCAGACATTTGAAGGAGCGCAGTCAACTTCAGCTTGAGCCGTGCGACGTAGTGGAATCAGCGAGTCAACTACAGCTTTTGCCGCGTCCCAGACGTTTGAAGGAGCTTTGTCAACTTCATTTTGAGCCGTGTGACCGAAGGGAATCTTGGACCCGACCTTGCAAGATTGAAGACAAGAGACGATGATGTGCTGATGTTGGAAAAGGTGAGCCTATTTGGAGATTTTTCTTTTGAGAGGCATAATTTTATCTAGTCTTTCAAATTGATAGCGAGAGTTAGTTCAGTGAAAGTGGGGTCAAAACTTTATTGTTTTTTAACCTAAATGCTTTAGCAATTGTGTTTTCAGTGTATTTTGTTAGAGTTAAATTTAAATCAGAGTGATACCGAGTGTGGGAATTTGTATATCTAAGAAAGTAATTTTTATTGTTGTGCATTGTGATTAGTAGATGACAAGTACTCAGTTTTGAAATCTAGTTGACAATTTTACTTCGGAGTAGAGAATTTAATTGTTATCTAGTAAGAACTGTAGAAGCTTAGAGTGTATCTTTGAGAGTATTCTTTTGGTAATTTTAATTCATTTAAAGTAAAATATAGCTTATTTAAAAAAGCAGAAAAAGCAGGTCTTATTATTACTAGCAGCAGAATTTGAAGTTAGCGTATCTAGCTCAGATATCTAGCTCAGTTTGCCACCCCCAAAGCAACCCTGTTGAGAGATTTCATTCCTCGGTTAAGAGGGTTCTCAAAGTGTTGTGTCTCTAGACGGGAGAGGACTGGGAGCATAATTTGCCAGCGGCTTTATTTGCTCTACGAACTGTTACTCACGAGAGTACGGGGTTTAGCCCAGCGGAATTAGTGCACGGACGAAATCTTCGTACCCCTCAGACTTTGATTTATGAAAATTGGTTAGAGCCGGATAACTCAGATCCAAATGTAGTCGAGTACATTTTGGGGATAACCAATAGATTGAAAAAATGGATGGAGCTTGACCGACAAGCAGAGCAAACGAAAATTGTGGTATGACAGGAATGCCGTGTAGCGGGATTTTAGGGTTGGAGATCAGGTGCTGGTATTGTCTACGTCAAAGCTAAACAAGATGGCTGTGAACTGGATAGGGCCAGGGACAGTGACCAGTAAAATCTCAGATACAAATTACCCAAATTATGCCAAATATGTCCAAAATTACAGCGTCATCGCGGTCTCCTTAACAAATGCCTTGAAAGGGAAAACCCGGAAAGAGAAAGTAGATTGGAATGAGGAGTGTCAGGCGGCTTTCGAGGCACTGAAGAAGGCCTTGGTAACTAAGCCCGTCTTGTATGCTCCGGATTATTCGAGAGACTACTATGCAAACAGATGCCAGCGATTCCGGTGTGGGTATTGTTTTGTCGCAAAAGATCGGGGAGGATGAGCACCCCGTAATTTATCTCAGTAAGAAGTTTTCGAGAGCAGAGCGAAACTACGCAGTGGTCGAACGCGAGCTCGCGGCCATCGTATATGGCGTAAGAAAACTTCATTACTATCTGGACGGTCAACTTTTTGTTATAGAGACGGACCACGACCCCCTAACATATCTGAACAAAATGATTGGGACGAATGGTCGTTTAACCCGTTGGGCCCTATTTTTACAACAGTATCGTTTTGAGATAAAACATAAGCCAGGAAGCAAAAATGGCAACGCGGATGGTCTCAGTCGAGCTGGAAATCAGAAAATTTAGGAAGGTGTCCAACACACAAGACATAATCAATTTTATTCTTATTTGTACTCTTTAGGTGTGTTTTTGTTAATATTATGCTATGTAAATATTGGTTAGTTAGTGTGTAAAGAGTTGTCGCTAGGTTGCAAAACTGAGGTTTGGTTTCGATTTCGGAACCAAAATTTGCTTTTCCGAGGCATGATATTTTGGGATAGGACTCAAGGTTTAGTTGAGGATTCGGGATTGAATGCCTCTCGGAAGACTATCTCAAGATGGCCTTACTTTCCGGTTTTAGCCGAAAATTCCAGGTTACCTCGGAAACTTCGTCTTTATGGGGGGAGGAGTTGTGACAACGCGTGAAAAGAATTTCGAGAGCAATTAGTAGATTAGGAAAATGTGCTCAAAAGTTTAAAATTAGAAATCGAAGCAAAAATCGATGCAGCGGAAATAGAATCGGAAGTTACATCTTCCGAAGAATATTCAGAAAAAATTATTCTATGGAAGCAGAGAATAAGTACTCAAATTGATAGATGGACGAAAGTTGTGACTAATATAGTCTATGTTGTACCTGAATCAGCTTTAGCAACAGCTCAAATGTTTAGTAGCCATAATATAAGAGAGGCGAAAACGGTTAAGTTACCAAAATTAAGTATTCGAACCTATTATGGAGATCCAATTTATTGGCTCGAATTCTTTAATCAATTTGAAAATGCCATTAATGCAAATACGAATCTAACTAAAGTTGATAAATTTAATTATTTGAAATCTTATTTAGGGGGCACGGCAGCTAATTGTATAAGCCGATTTGCTTTCTTCTTCTTCTTCAGGAGCACAACAGCCTTTTACAGGCCAAGGCTGACTCGCAGATCCTCCTCCATCTGGCTCTGTCTGGTGCGACCGCCCGCCATCGGTTGACTCCCAAAAACTTGAGATCTCTCTCTACGTTATCAATCCATCTTGTAGGTGGTCGTCCCTTTCTTCTAGTCCCTTCAATTTTGGAAAAAGTCACTTTTTTGGTAGGGTCAGCATCGGGATTTCTAAGGAGATGGCCCAGCCATCTGATGCGTGACGCTTTAATTGTTCTCACTAGGTCGGTCCCGCCGAATTTATCATATTTTTTGTAAATTTCGTGGTTGTAAAGGATCCTTCTCACGTTGTTCTCTTGAGTAGGTCCAAATATTTTTCTTAAGATCTTCCTTTCAAAAATTAGTAGTTTTTCCTCCTCGGTTTTATTGAGGGTCCAACATTCACTCCCATACATGACTATGGGTCTGATTAAAGTCTTATAAATGGTTAGTTTAGTCTTTACGCTGATGAACCTGGATTTTAGTTGGTTTCTGAGGCCGTAAAAACTTCTGTTAGCCATGAAAATTCTGCTATTTATTTCAATTTTCAGGTCGTTGTGGCTTGAGATTAAGGTTCCTAAATACTTGAAGCGGGTTACAGTTTCAAAGGAGTAGGTCATTATCTTAAAAGGGGATAGATCGGGAGTTTTATTTGTTGCTATCAAAAACTTTGTTTTGTCTGAAAATTACGATGCAGCTTTAGGATTATTAAAAAATCGTTTCGGTAATAAAAATACATTAATTCAGGCCCATCTCAATGAGTTACTAAGAATTCCTCCAGTTAAAAGTGTAAGTGACATAGCTGGTTTAAGAAAATTATTTAATAAAGCCGAAACACAAGTAAGATGTTTAGAAGCGTTGGGGGGTAGAAACACGAACTTTCGGTAATTTGTTAAGCCCTATTCTGTTCGATCGAATACCAAAAGATCTTGTGTTAGAATTCAATAGAAAAAACACAGAAAATTGGAATTTTAAGGATTTGCTTGATTTTCTTGATAAACAAATTCAATCTAGAGAACGAACGTATTCATATCGGTTTAAATCGGGAAATTATCAAAATTCAAGCAGCGAATATAAAAGTAATTATAGAAAACCGGATACTTTTAGAACATTTAACAACAATCGATATGCGTCTCCATCCAAACCTTGGTCTCCATCAACTGTTAATTATACGGCTAGTGCAAAGAGAAAGTTTGTGTTTTGTAATAGTTCTGAGCATGAGTTTTGTGAAAATAAAACTTTAGAGGAAAGAAAAAATAAACTTAAAATGGATAGACGCTGTTTTAGATGTTTCTCTAAGTTCATTTCGCACGTTTCTGCAAGGCTAAAATTCAGTGTAGCATTTGCAAGAGTACATCTCATAGTAATTGGCTACATAAAAACGAAACCGATGAGAAAGCGAATGATAGAGCGGAGGAATCGCCCGATTCAGTTATTGCTCAATGTAATTCGTATGTTACCAGTTCAAATATTTTACTAGCGACGTGTTCAGTAATGGCTTGCTCAGAAAAAGGTTCAAAACTGACACGAATTTTCTTGGACAATGGTTCCGAACGTTCTTGGATGACGAAAAAGTAAGCGGATAATTTAAAAGTGTCAATTATTCGAAAAGAAAGATTATCAGTCTATTCTTTCGGCTCGGTAAAACCAGTGGGAAAAATATATAAGGTTGCAAAATTAAAGTTATCCAACAGAAATAATTCTAAACAATGTATAGAAATAGAGGCGTTAATTACAGAAACTATTACAGTAGCACCCATAGCAATTCCAGACTCGATAGTGCAAAATGATCTGAAAAGGCGAGGAATAATTTTAGCTGACACTTGTAAAAGTGAGGATCAAAGTATCCATATTTTAATTGGGGCAGATGTTTTTTGGGATGTAATCGTCGATGCAGAGATCCAAAAAATAGACAAATTGAGCTGCATACAAATCATCTTTGGTCTTACATTGCAAGGGAGTCAGGGGGAAAGTCATAAATCCCGCGAGGGTGTGGTGTCTGCTAATCTAAGGCCACGTTCACATGGAGTTTTTCTAACGCGCGTTACAACGCGCGTTTTCGAAAAGTCCATGTGAACACCCCTTGCGCGTTTAGCAAGATCGGCTTTCCTTAAGCATTAAATTATGTTTTTATTCCTCTAATTCAAATTTCTATTTTTACGATGGTTGAAGATAGAGAGAAAATTTCAACGGATTTCGAATCTGCGTAAAATTCTATGTCAGATCAACACCAAAAACATAAAGTTTTTCATAAAAAAAGTTAATTTTCTGTAGTAGTAACTAATTTTTTTGCGAAACGCATTTGGCTAGAACTTATCACATGCATAGAAAATTTTGTAGAAGCACGGTGATGGCGAAATAAGAAATGTATATGACACATTAAGATTAAATTGAAGAACTTTACAGAATGTGATTATTTTCGCATCGAAACGCAACGCAGACAATTCTGCAAGACAGATGAAAATGTTATCTTTTGAACAGATCAAATTAAATCTTGAAGTTGAAAGTCTTTTTTAAACTAATTAATGTATTTGAATTTTGTTTATTTAAAATATAAACTCTAAATTTTTTTATAGATATAAGTTGATTATATGATATACTCTAAAAATGAGTAGGAGTGCCGCAGAAAACGAGTAAGTTGGAGGGTGCCACTGTTTGATTGCAAAGAAAAAACACGGTCTATTTTTTTATTTCTTTTCCGGTATTAGGCATCTGGATGCTCCTTTGCTGATTTGCACTACAGTTACAGGGTCGGCAAGTCAACTATCGCAACTTTGATTAAAAAAGTGTGCTAATCAATTTGGAACAGATTAAGACCGATCTGTATGCCAGAAATGACAAATGAGAAGTGGGAAGAAATTTCAGAAGGATTTAAAAAATACGCTAATTTTCCGAATTGTATTGGTGCAATTGACGGAAAGCACATTCGAATTATACAGGTTCTCTATATTACAACTACAAGAATTATTTTTTATCGCCTTGTTAGCTGCATGTGACGCCAAATATAGTTTTCTCTAAGTTGACATTGGAGCATATGGGAAAAACAGTGACTCGGCTGTTTTGCAGGAGTCTTTATTGTACAGAAAACTTACAGAGCATGCTTTAAAAATTCCAAATCCAAAGCCTATATCCACCGTTGATACCATATTTTTGCCTCATGTACTTGTTGGAGATGAAGCTTTTGGAATTTCGGAAAACATCATGCGCCCTATTTGTGGAAAATCTCTAACATGCACCAAGAGAATTTTCAACTATCGCTTATCAAGAGCACGACGATGTATCGAATGTACATTTGGAATGATGGCGAACAAATGGCGAATATTTTACAGGACAATGAAAACTAAAATTGATACATCCGAAACTATAATTGGGGCCCGTTGTGCTCTGCACAATATTTGTAAGACCGAGATGGATATCAATATGAAGATACTCTTTATGAAGCTCCATTTACAAGCTTTAGTACCAGAAATATACCACGGGAAACATGTCAGCTAAAACTGTAAGATAAATATGCCGATTATTTTGTGAATGAAGGCAAAGTATCATGGCAGGATAAAATGATATAAAGGTTATTAAATATTAAAAATAAAATACAATAAAGAATTTACCAAATATTTTCATTTTTTATTTGCTGTTTCCAACTTCAGAAAAAACTACGACAATATCTTCCCAAGATGACTTTTTCAAACCTTTGTTCTTATGAGCAGGGCACTTCATATTCCAAATAGCAGGAATTTGATGTATTTCATCAATTAAAAGATCGGTATCACAGAGCTCTGCTTCCATCGTGAACGACTAATCCCTTTTTCCGGTGTCAGTAGAACGCTTATCAAGAATTTGCTTACATTAAGGAGCAGAGCAAGGTCATTTATGGCGCCAAAAACTAACAGATGAGTCATGTAACGAGTGTGGCTGTGAATGTTCCAGCAAAATAGAAACGAAATCAAAGATATAATGAATATAATTACTACACTCAATAATGATAAAATTGCTCTAAAAATGCCGTGAATTGGCTTACAATAGAACTAATCAAAAATCTGGAAATTGATAATCGATTTTCCATCTTCATGAAAATATGATATAAAAATTACATTAAACGTAGTAACATTAATGATAACAATAAGATTGACAGGAGGATTAGAATATGTTGTATGAAAAACAATGCCAGTAAAGTATCGAGTGGAGGATTGCGAGTTCGAATTCAACCAAAGACCGTGGTGTACACAGGGGGCTGGTGAACGTTACATCTGTAATGGCCTAAAATGTAATCACGTTGGCGTGGAAACTTAAACGGACCGTCGTCGGTATACGTTATCTCAAAACTAAAATTACATAATATCCCCTTTGTTGGAAACTATCTTCAAAACACCGAATGAATTAATTTGCATCCTATTTTAATGATCTTAAATACAAAGCAGTAAATTAAGGCAACTAAGTACTCTATTCAAGATATATCTTTTCTAAAAACGAGATAAATAGTTATTTTTGTGTTCGTAATGATTATCTTCGTCAATTGCTTCCAAATTAATGTTGCGAAAATATAAAATTTACAATTGAAAAATTATTTATTTGAAGAAAATCGCATTTAAGGTATCGATCCAGACTAGAATTAATTTTACGCTGATTTCAAATCCGTTGAAATTTTCACTGTATCTTTAACGATCGCGAATATAGGAACTTCGAATAAGGAATTAAAAAAGTGCTGACGCCAGTCAAAAAGCGTGTCATGTGAACAGCGTACCATATTCCTATGTATCTCGAGCTTCAGCCGAAGCGCTCGAATTATCGGTTCCCCTCGGCCCGCGGAAGCAATAAAAACGCCCGATTCAGCAGTTTTCTGCACGTGAACGCTCCAGTAGAACTCTATGTATTTTGGCTACCCGCGTTTTGTGTCAACATCAAACGCGCGTTAGATTTCGCCTCATGTGAACGGGGCCTAAGCATCGTACCAGATGTTCAAGTGCTTTGGGACTTGGAATGTATGGGAATCAGTGAACGAGACGAGTTATCTATTGCTGACAAGTGCGTTCTAGACGATTTCGAAAACAATTTGAGGTTCGTTAATGGGAAATACGAGACTCGCTTGTTATGGAAAACTGAACCAAACGATTTAAAGAGTAACTTCCCTTTAGCAGAGAAAAGGTTTGAGGAATTAAAAAGAAGTTTCGATAATAATGAATGGGTGACAAATGAATATAAAGAAATATTGCAGGATCAGCAGAATAAAGGAATTATAGAAGATTGTGATAGGGATACAAATGAATATTTTATACCCCATAGAGCTGTTGTGAGAGCTGAAAAGGATACTACAAAAGTTCGCATAGTTTTCAACTGTTGTTCAAAAACTTAACAAAACCTTTCACTTAATGATTGTTTAGAAACAGGACCAAATTTGAATCCGAATATTCTAGATGTTATTCTAAAGTTTAGGAAGTTTAAAATCGCGTTTGGTGCCGACATAGAAAAGGAGTTTTTAATGATCAGCATAGCTGAAGTGGACAGAAAATATTTAAAATTTCTTTGGCTTTCGGATGACAAAACAGAAAACTATAAAATAAAAAGAATGACTAGATTACCATTCGGAAGTAAGACATCACCTTTCATATTGAGCGCAACAATTAAAAGTCACATTAAGACATACGAGGAAAATTCACCCGATGTTGTTGAGATGTTAAATTCTTCGTTGTATGTCGATGATTTGTATTATGGTGCAGACAACGAGGAAATGGCTTTAGAATTATCTACTAATGCAGTTTCTATTTTAAAAGAAGGAGGTTTCAATTTGAGGAAACTAAAATCTAATTCTAATGCATTGAGGACATTATGGGTAAAGAAAGGACTTGATGAATTTGAGGAAGACAGTGACTCGCAGTTGAAGGTACTAGGGTTGAATTGGAATCCTGAGAAAGATATTCTATGGTTAGAGATAAAAGGTTTGTTGGATCGTTTGAAAGACTTGAGGAGCACAAAGCGTAGTGTTTTGCAAACGGCAGCGATGATCTTCGATCCGGTAGGGTTTTTAACTCCATTTGTTGTACGGATCAAATGTTTGTTGCAAGAAATATGGGAAACAGGTGTAGACTGGGACGATGAGTTGCCGGAGAATATTAGCGTAAAGTGGTCTAATTGGTGCTCGGAGATTAAGAATTTGGAACAGATAGTGAGAGGAATTTCTTGTCAGGATGTGGAGATCCCGGTAAAGCGAAAGTTGAGTTGCATATCTTTTGTGATGCGTCACCTTTTGCATATGGTGCGGTCGCTTATTTCCGTTATGTGACAGCAAAAGCAGAAATTAAGGTTTCCTTCATAATGTCAAAAGGTAGGGTTGCACTTTTAAAAAAGCTTACTTTGCCTCGGTTGGAATTAATGGCTTGTGTTATAGGAGCTAGAATGGGGAAGTATCTTAGGGATATCTTCAAAGATTTAATTGGTGAAATTTCGTTTTGGACTGACTCGATGATCGCGTTATTTTGGATAAGAGGTTGTGCTATGCGATGGAAACAATTTGTATCGAATAGAGTCTTAGAGGTTCAGGAGAGATCAGATCCGAAATCTTGGTTGCATTGTAAGTCGGAGGATAATCCTGCAGATTTGGTTACCAGAGGTGTCCCGGTTCAGATTTTAGTTGAAAAAGGAAAGTGGTGGACGGGTCCTTGTTGGCTAGGTCAGAAAAACGAAAGTTGGCCTACGGAGTGTTGCAAAGGGTCACCTGCTTCGGACGTCCTAGAAAAGGAATTGAAAGGAACTGTGGTTAATAGTTTGGTGGTTAGATTAAGTTTGGTAGAAGAGTTGTGGACTAAATTTTCATCATGGACTAGATTGCTTAGAGTCGTTTCTTGGTGTCTCAGATTCCTGGGAAATCTTAGAGGGCAAAAAGTGTCGATACCATATTTAAAGGTGGAAGAGAGAACGAAGGCACACAATTTGATAATACGAGCTGTTCAAAGTAGTGAATTCGGTGAGGAAATCGGTCTTCTGCAGAAAAACAAAACGTTAAGTTCGTCAAGCAAATTAATCCAACTAAGTCCATTTTTGGATCATGAAGGATTGCTGAGGGTTGGAGGCAGGCTTAAAAATAAAAGCCTTCATGAGGACACAAAACATCCCCTCATTATGCCGAAAACTCATCATATCACGGACATGATAATCCGATACTTCCACATAAAGTATCTGCATGAAGCAACACAGTTAATTAACTCTGCAATTAGACAGAGATACTGGATAATCAGTGCACGAACTGCTATTCGTTGCATCATTAGAAAATGTATGGTGTGTGCTCGTCATCGAAAAGAACTATCAAGCCAGTTGATGGGAGATCTTCCAACATCGAGAACCACTCCTGGCAGAGCCTTCTCTAGATCAGGAACGGATTTCGCCGGTCCATTCCAGGTCAAGCCCAGAAGAGGTAGAGGAATGAAAGCTGTGAAAATGTATGTATGCGTGTTTGTATGCTTCACAACAAAAGCTGTACATCTGGAATCTGTAAGCGATATGTCCTCGGAGTCCTGCATTTCAGCTTTAAAGAGGTTCATTGCCAGAAGAGAAAAACCCCAAGTTTTATATAGCGATTGTGGAACAAACTTTGTAGGTGCTAAGAATATCCTTCAGGCATGGCGCTCCAAATCAGTCATCAACTACCTCGCGGATGAAGAAGTTGAATGGAAATTCAACCCTCCAGGTGCTCCACACTTTGGCGGTCTCTGGGAGGCAGCTGTGAAATCAATGAAGTATCACCTTAAAAGAGTGATGGGGGTACAAGTGCTGACACAAGAAGAATTTTGCACTGTTCTAGCTGAAATTGAGAATTGAATTCCCGTCTTTTAGAGCCGATTTCAAGTGAACCAAATGATCTATCTGTGATTACACCTGGACATTTCCTGATAGGAACTGCCTTGAAGGGAATAAAAGAACCAAACGTGACGAACGAAAAACTAACAACTTGTGATAGATGGAAACTAGTTACTCAACTATCCCAATCGTTCTGGAAGAGGTGGTCAAAAGACTATCTCACGCAATTGCAAACGCGTGGAAAATGGCATGTCTTTACCAAACTTACAGGAAAATGATTTAGTGCTCATTAAAGATGATGATTTACCACCCTTAAAGTGGCGAATGGGAAGAGTGATGCAAGTTTACCCTGGAAATGACAATAAAGTAAGAGTAGTAAAACTAAAAACTGCTTGTGGAGAACTCAAACGTCCAATTCATAAGATTGTTCTACTTCCATTTGTGAACATTCTTTGACTTTTGAATTGATTCACAATTTTATCGATAATTATTTAATGTTATTTCTTTTTTTTTCTGTATAATAATTGTATATTTTTATTTAATCTAGGAAATTTTGATATTGATTGTTAAGAAGTAAGTATTAATACTGAAAGTAAATTTCAGGACTGTTTAAGACATATTGTAGATAATAAAAGTTAATTTTTGCATAGTTGTGATGTTAATAATAATTGTTTCTATGATGTCCTTAAAGGTCATTGGGCCCCAGTATGTTGCTTCAGGTTAAAAATGTAGATGGCGTTGCCTATAAACACCGCCCTGTTATGTAGTATTAGTGTATCGTTAGTAGCAATAAAATTCTCGAACGAGAAGGTTGGGTCAAAAGTGCCTTCCTTGGTAGAGAAAGAAATGAGACACCAGGAGTAACGAGCCCCAAACAGTTACCTTGGCGGTCTAGGGTCTTGCCACACGTAGCACCACCGGCAGGTTTCCTATTAGTTATATCAAGAACACTATTGCATCTGAAGTGTTTGAGACTGTGATCAACGTATTTTGTGTCTCCAATCAATTCAGGGAATATCCAGGTAACTGTTTCCAAATAATAATTTCGTCTATATCACTTGAAAGTGTACATTAAATAAAGATTCTAAAGCTTGTAGCGCCCATGTTTATGCTAATGACAGTGTCTCCCTCTGACGGTTAGCAATATGAAATAGGCAGTCGAGAGCCAAGTTTCCCATGCGCGGACGCATGGTCTTCTGTATCCCTAACTCTTAACTAAATTTAATATGTGTGTTGTGTGTAACTTAGATCTCATTAAAGATGTTACACTAAATTTTGGCTCACTAGCATTCCATTTTCTTACCCCAACAGAACCCAGTGGCTTTCCCCGGCCACAAACTGACGCCCAACGTGTGTTAGAATGCGTTGTTGAGGTCAAAATTTTAACTTGGCTCCTGGCTCGGTAATTTTTTCAGATAATGCGCACTTAGGACAAAGGTGTCGCTTGAAGAATCCTTCAACCGTTTTGGGTTTTGCTAAGCACATGGAAACAGGTTAGTTTCTGTGCTGTACGGACCATCAGTCTCCGCTTATGGATAACAGGTATTTTCTGTTTACCTTTTGTTTCACCAGGCCAAACTGGGAAACCATTCTGTAGAAATAATGCATTCCTTTGTGTTCAAGTAACATCCTGTTACCAAAAGGCTATATCTTGTATAAATTACTTGTTTGAGTTTTGAAAATTTGTCTCAAAAATGATATTTCTCACAATCTTTTAAGATTTTAATTATCTTTTAAGCTATGATATTTAAAAATAATAATAAAATATTCTACTCTCGAAAATAGAAATATAAACGTTCGTGCTTATCGGACAGAAAATTAGTCGGATCTTGAAAGTATCATTTTTTGGTTTAGTAGACAGGAAACAATTTTTTTCTTGTATATTGTTGATATAAGATATATTTTATGTGTGATCTTAACGATTTATTTTCGAGTTAAAAGCTTATGAATAGGTTTTTAGTGCATTTCATAAAAGGAAAGAAATATATCATAGTGTTTTTGTAGTATTTTTTAAATTCAAGAATGATTGGAGTAATAATTAGTATTATGAAGTACACATTTGTAATTTTATGTGGTATCTAGTTTTGAGTATCACGTGATCAAGGAGAGGCTCAGGGACAATGTACATGTTAAGTAAGAGGGACTACTCATTCATTCGAATTGCACTCCTGTGACCTTGTAATTGAAAGCGAAGGTGTTTATGGTTTTTCGGGTGCTCTGTTTATAATTGTGCATTTTGAAGGGGGATTTTTTCTTGACGAACGTTATTTGCTTCGCGAAAGAGATTTTTGTTTTTGTTGTTCACACATATTTGGGGAGATTGGTATTTCAGAGCTCGGTTACATGAAAGTTTTTTGGGGGTTGTGTATAAAATACCAATTGAATTCCTATTGTTTTAACAATTGTGCATTATATAAATTTAGGATTTTAGTTGGATTATATATGTTAACTGGTATACATATACTGTCATTGTTACTCATTCTTGCATAAAATATTTGTCAATTTCAAAATATTGCAAACATATTACTAATAGTGTTATTGTTAACCTTATGATATTTCTTACCAAAGGTTATTTCAGTGAAATATTGTCAATGTTCTGAGGATTTTGAACAAGTGTTTATTATACAAATTTAGAACTTTTACACACATTTTAAATGTTCAATTGAAATTATTTGGGTTTAATGATGCAGTATTCCGTTTAAATTAGTGAATTTTATTTATACTATTTTTAATGGTCAAAATTTAAAGTGACTCTGAACAACAGAACTATAAGGAAAATGTCATTCCTCGGTAAAGCAAGAAAATGCGATCTGGTCGGTCTGGCATTAGAGATGGGGGAACATTCTGATGATAGAGATACAGTAATCAAATTAAGAACGATTATTACTTCGAGTCCGGCTTACGAAGAAGAATTTGTAAACAACTTACTCCAGCGTATTATCACTGAGAGACAGGAACTGGAAGCAAAGATCAAGGAAGAGAAAGAAGAAATTAAAAGAAAGGAAGATTTAGAGTTCGAAGAGCGAAAGAGGAAGGATGGTTACGAATTCGAGCTACAGAAGTTGAGACTCCAGGAAGAAGCGGCTCGAACGTCAGCTTCCATAGAACAGAATGAAGTTCCACATTCAGCCAAACCAAAACTGGATTTGCAGACTCTGATTCAAAGATTTGATCCTGCAACAAACGATGTGAGTTTGTACCTCGTCATCTTCGAAAGGCAAGCCCGGAGAGCTGAAATCCCTAAAGAATTCTGGGCAGCACATTTAATTGGATTGTTGCCATACGATATTGCTCAAATTATTGCCAGGGAAGCGGAAGAAGTTTCCCAGGATTATGAACAAGTTAAGCAGCTTCTGCTCAAGCGCTATAAGTTAACTCCAGAAAAGTTTCGTCAATCATTCGTGAGACATGCAAAAAGTCCAGAAAGCTCATGGACAGATTTCGCATATGAAACGAGGAACTATTTTCAGGGTTGGATTTCTGGTCTTGAAATCACCACTTTCGACGGACTCTCTGATCTGATGATTGCAGATAAAATAAAACGCCGTGTTCCTCAGGAGATTCGAGAACATTTCATCGATGAGTGGACTCGGATAAAAACAGTAAAAGATCTAGTGAAGAAGCTGGACGACTATGAAACGGTTCGACCAAATAACAGAAAGGATTTTGCTCCCAAGACGCAAAATAAACTGTGGAATGGAACTCCAAATCCTCCAGCGCAGGGGGATAGCAAGGCCCAGCTTCGGGATTGGAGAGGGGTCAGCAACAACCGTGAAGTGCAGCAGGACAAACGAACATATCCAAGGACACAGCAGGACAACGGAAAGTCCAAAGCTAAAGTAACTTGTTTCTCATGTGGGTTAGAAGGACACATGAAAGGAACCTGCCCAAATTGGGACAAGACTAAAGATGGTAGAGGTGCTAACATAAATAAACAGTATCCTTTTAGTCAAGACAGAGCCCAAAGAACGTCTGAACTTCAAAACGAAGAAATCAGACCTCCCATAGCATTTTATGGATGTGGTTGCCCAGGAGTTATTAAATCAAGATGCAGCACTTGCAATCCAACCGTACCGAATGACTATTCGAAATCGCCAAATGTTAACCATCTGGAACTTTACAATTGTTCCACATTGAGACACCCATTGAGCCTTATCCAGATCACAATTTGCAACCAACAGGCTGCCGTGTGTGCAGACACAGGTGCGATTTGTTCCGTGGCTGGAGAAAAGTTGTACAAACGTCTACAGGAGTTTGGTCTGCATTTTGAGGACAGGAAGGTTGATTTAAAGCTTGCTGATGGCTGCGTGAGAACAACAGATGTCCTCAGTACTGTGGTTGATATTGGCATTAATGGTAAGGTGATCCCAACAGAACTTCTTGTCCTAAAACAAGCCAAAGGAAACAGAACTCTTTTGGGCGAGGACTTCCTCCAAGCAGCAGGGGTAGTTCTGGATCTTCAACAAAATGAATGGTTTTTCTCTGAAACCCCGCAAAAGAAAAACAGTTTTATTTCACCAACAACGGATGTGTCACTCCTGGCAACGCATGCTATATTCTTATTCGATCCATCCCTTCGAGAGGATGAAGGTACAGGACTCTCGGTAGTGCAAAAACATCAAATAAATTCTCTCCTGAAGCAATATGAAACTTGTTTCCAACCAGGGGGAGAGCCTACCCCGTTTATAGAACACCGAATCACTACGCGTGATCATCTTCCTGTTGCAGTGCCCCCCTATAGGATGAACCCTGTCAAAAAAGGAATCCTGAAAGTAGAAATAGACAAGCTTTTGGAAGACGGGATAATAGAGGAATGCGAATCTCCCTATGCATCTCCCGTGGTTCTTATTCCAAAACCAAATGGAAAAGTGCGACTTTGTGTTGACTATAGGAAATTGAATGCAGTTACTCTTCAAGATTCCTATCCCCTTCCTAGTATGGATGACCTCCTACACGAAGCAAAACAAACCTCCTATATGTCCACCATAGATCTTAGGTCAGGATATCACCAGGTCAAGGTCCATCCAGATGATCAAGACAAAACCGCATTTGTGTGCCCTTTCGGAACATACCGATTCAAACGGATGCCTTTTGGATTACGGAACGCGCCCGCAACGTTCCAGAGATTAATGGATCGTTTTCGCAATGGTCTTGACGGTATTCTGACACTCACGTACCTCGACGACATAATAATTTTGTCCGAATCGTTCGAGAAACACATCTCGGATCTTCAAGCAGTATTCGAAAGACTCTTGCTATGCAAGCTTCGAGCTAACAGAGTAAAGTGCCACTTTGCTTCAAATCGTGTGAAATATTTAGGTTTTTGGGTTACTCCAGACGGCATTGCGGTTGACCCAGAAAAAGTTTCTGCTATCCAGAGAATATCTCCACCCAAATCAGTGAAAGAAGTGCAGTCCTTTCTACAAACGTGCTCTTGGTTCCGAAGATATATTCAAAACTTTGCCGATATTTCCAGACCCCTTAGCAATCTGACGAAAAAGAACCAACAGTGGGAATGGGGATTCGCCCAACAACAAGCATTTGAGAAATTGAAAAACTGTCTCATCACACCTCCTGTGTTAAAGCAGGCAGATGGAACTCGTCCGTATTGTATACGCACAGACGCAAGTAGCTACGCCATAGGAGCAGTACTCCTTCAGGGAGAGGGACCGGAGGAACACCCGCTCGAATACGCCAGTCGCTTGCTGTCGCAAGCTGAGCGAAATTACTCCACGACAGAAAGGGAAGCCCTCGCTGTTGTGTGGGCACTGAAAAAATTTCGAGGATATGTTGAGGGAACCGAAGTGACAGTGGCATCTGACCACCAACCCCTCAAGTGGTTACTCAGCCTCAAATCTCCAACTGGACGTCTTGCCAGATGGGCGCTCGAGATTCAGTCCTTCAACCTGAAAGTGCAGTACATCCCTGGAAAGGCAAATGTCATTGCTGACATGCTCTCCCGCATTGCTGACATGCTCTCCCGCCCTGTTTGTAAAGAAGATCAAAGTTCTTCATGTGAAATTTCCAACATCATTGTTGCGGACTTGCCCGCAAGAAGTTCCAAAGATATGAGAGATTCCCAAATGCAAGATGAAAGTTTGAGGAAAATTATTGAAAGTTTTGAATCCCCTCTGAAAACAGAGGAATACGCCAACTGGACTGAGCGTGGTTTCTTAATGAATCAAGGAGTTCTCTACCGATACGTACCAGACGCGGATTCTGAAGAGGCGCAATTAGTCATCCCGACATCAGAACGTTTAGCAATAATGAAGAAACACCATGATGACCCAATGGCTGGACGCTATGGAGAAGAAGGGACTTTCCAACGTATCACCAAACGATATTATTGGACAGGAATGCGGAAATACATATCAGAATATGTAAAAAATTGTCCTGATTGTATTCGTTACAAGGCTACCAATTTGAAACCAGCTGGACTGTTGAGAACCCCCGTCCATTCACAGCGCTTCGAAACAATCTCCATTGATCTTTTTGGACCATTGCCACGCTGTGACACAGGCATGCAGTGGATTTTTATCGTTGAAGACTGTGCCACAAGGTGGGTTGAGTTATTTCCTCTTCCTCAAGCCACGGCACGTGCGTGTGCTACGACCCTTATTGAAGAAGTTTTCATGAGACATGGGATCCCTAGACGAATAATCAGCGACAACGGAACTCAGTTTGTCAGCGCGGTGTTACAGCAGATTTGTTTCACCCTCAACATTCAACAAAATTTGATTCCCGTTTATTTTCCTCAATCAAATCCAGTGGAACGTAAAAACAGGGATCTCAAGCCACGTCTCGCTATTCTGGTTGGAGACGAACACGATAACTGGCCCTCAAAAATTTCCGTTATACGCTTTGCAATGAACACTGCAGTTTGTGAAACCACTGGACATACTCCTGCTTTCCTCACATATGAAAAATAACTCAGCACAGTTGACGATGTGGTACAAAATTTCACATCAGTCATCGAAAATGACAACTTTGTTGCTGAAATTACCCCTTTCCTAAGAAAATTCGCAACCCTTTCTCGAGACATCAGAGAACGAATCGAAGGTAAACAAGATCAACGAAAAAGACAGTACGACAAAAACCGTCGTCAAGTGTACTTTTCCCAAGGAGACAAGGTTTGGATAAATCTACATCCTCTAAGTAATGCCCGACATAAGAAGACAGCAAAATTTATGCCCAAACGAGACGGACCATACATAATACTCACTCAGAAGTCCCCCACTTCTTATGTCATAGCCAGTATTGATAAATTGCCAGTAAGAGCCACTTGCGACTTACCATGTCTCTGCTCTCACACCCTTCAGAGACATTGACACTACTCCAGTAGCCCCTCTTCGTAAGAGAGGTCGACCACCCAATGTACCTGGGAACTCGAACTCAGATAAAGAACTTTCAAGTCCTTCAGGAACTGCTTCCCGGACTGGTCGCTTTCCACGGAAAGCCAAAAGAATTTGAACTTGACCATAACCACTGCAGAACTTTCCGATCCTGGTCTCCTCACCGGGACCAGAGGGGGAGTCTGTAGCGCCCATGTTTATGCTAATGACAGTGTCTCCCTCTGACGGTTAGCAATATGAAATAGGCAGTCGAGAGCCAAGTTTCCCATGCGCGGACGCATGGTCTTCTGTATCCCTAACTCTTAACTAAATTTAATATGTGTGTTGTGTGTAACTTAGATCTCATTAAAGATGTTACACTAAATTTTGGCTCACTAGCATTCCATTTTCTTACCCCAACAGAACCCAGTGGCTTTCCCCGGCCACAAGCTGTTATTATTTTCGAAAATAGCTGTTACTAACCTCTGTCGTGTGCATGTTTGTGTTGACTGAGCTGTGTTCCTAATATCGTCTACCACCGCGATCCTAATATCGCTTCTAGGCGATATTAGGCCACACCTACTTTCATTTACTTACCAATCTTCCTCACAGTTTTTTAAATCTTATTCTCTTCCTAAATTTGATATCTATATATATAAGACAAATACCACTCACTCGCTCACTGTTCACTGTATCTCAAGAACTACAAATCCTAGGAAGCTGAAATTTTTCAGGGTGATTATTCTTATGCTGTAGGGGTGCACTAAGAAAGAATTTGAAATTCGACTTCTATTAGGCCTAAAATTGACATAAAGTCTAAGCCAAGGCCAATTCGAAATCGCAACAGAAATGACATTAAGTATTATAAAACGATTGATGTACCCAGCTCATATTCCTTTACCACAGTTGATAAAAAAAACATTTCTTTAAACAAATTAAATTATGATATTAATGTTTAAACTGACTTTTTATTTCTTCCCATGATGTAAATAATTTATAAATGCATGTAATTTTACATAACTTACAGTTTAAAATGGAACACGAAAGCCCAAAAGAAAGACTCGTCTATATAAATAAGAATAGAGTGTTTGTTTGTACATGGAATATTTTCGACCCATTTCAAGTTTTTTTTATCCATTTTAGACCCTTCTAATGCCAAATCCGCCTCTTGCACTTTTGGTGTCTGCCTGTCTGTCTGTATTGTGCATGCCCTATACACGTCCGCGCGGTTTAAGATATTTTAATGAAACTTTGTATATTGTAAGTACTTGCATTCATTTAGACACCCAAGGACATAAGGGCCTTACCAAACGTGAAACCAGCTTCACGCAAACAAAAGGGTGGAGAGAACGTGGTGTTGATTAGCTCTCCTTATAAGAAAAAGCAGGAAAACTTTTATACTGCTAAATACCAAAAAAATTCTAATCAGGCCTCTACTAGTGGGACAACACAAAAGAGGAAACCTGCCCCTAACAAGAAGAAAGTTAAAGGAAGAAATCGTAAAGTGAAAAGCTCTTCTGACAGTGAGGATTCAAATGAACCTCCACTAGTGAACAACTACTATGATCTCGATATTGACCTTGGTGACCCTAATTCTATGGATGCCACCTGCTTGTTTTGTACCGATTCAGACGATTTCATTGGGCAGCAGTGGCTTATGTGGTCTTCGTGCTTCAATTGAAATCACAAATTTTGTGATGCAGCGAGTGGAGAAAATACACACATTCGTATTGTCTGAATGCCTGAGGTTTTTTTTGGACTAGATTATTATATAAGAGCATAGGCCTACTAATTGTACATACGTTTTTCAATTATTATAATACGTTTTTCAATTATTTTTCGTTATCGAGTTATTAAGCATTTTTCGGTGCCTTTGTTTTTAATTTAAGTCCTTTTTCGAAGTAGTTCCACAACAATTAAAATTAGTTTACTAAAGGTAGGTATGTGTGCTCTATTAGCAACTCGTTTTTAATAGTAGCTCCTAATTTCGCCTAATGGGCGGTAATAAGAACTAGGCGATATTGGGAACCCACTCTTGAAAGTTCACTTATTAACTTATTAGAAATTTTACTAGTTAACTTAACCTACTCAGACACGACACAAAAATAACAACTGATTTTCCTCAGAAATTTTTATAAGTTACTATTCCCATCATTGCAAGTCAAAAAAAATCAGTTATAATTTTTTGTTAGAGGGTGGGTTAAGGGGGGGGGGGTGATACAAGTATCACAAAGTGATACTTCAGGGTTAATCTACAACAAAATAAAAAATTACAAAGAAGAATTATATTAAAATTACATTTTTTTTACAAGTTATACAAATTTCTTACATGAATGGGAAAATATTCAGAAACATGAGTATCACATGTGATACTTCTGAACTGAGGAGGTTATACTGACATAGATAGAGAAGCTATATGACCTCTGGAAACCAAAGGAGAATAAATCCTAGTGATATTCATGTAGTATCCAGCTTGATTTCCCAACCAAGGAGGCTGATAAACAGAGAAATAGTTAGAGTAGACGACATTTGAGACCCTTAACCTAATATTAATAGAATGAATAGCTCAAAAGTATGATTTCAGAAACAATTTACAAGCCCAAGAAGTCCATAACTTCCCAGTAGCATTTATAAAAGAGAGTTATTTGTAAGTTCAGAAGGTTTGGGACTGCAAGCCAAATTGTAAATCATGCAGCCACGATAAGATTTCGTGATACAAATAAATACCATCAATCCCCCATTAAAATAACCATACATCTATTCTAACCTTTCCATCCAGGATTGATTTTGACATCTCCAAGGTGATGCTGTGTGCTCTGTTAGGTTGGTTTGTGGAGTTCTACGACGTAAGGGCCATATTTGCCCATACTGAGAGAAACACAAGACAGGCGTCTTCAAGTAATGGACTCACACAAAGGAAAGTTTTACTAACACAGAAGAGAGAAATACAACCCTGGAGAAATCGAACCTGACACCACTTTGTTCGAAGCCCTCGACACTATCCTGTGTACACCTAAGTAAAAAAACGAATAGCCTCGTAACCATAACAAGTGTGGCCAAATCTGACTACTTATTTTTTCTTAGGTGCAACAGTTTTGTCAAGTAGCTAAAGCTAAGAATATGTATAGCAAACTGAAGCGGTAGTGCGTTGAAAGCGTGTTAACAGTTGACAGTCAACTACGCCATTGACTCTCTACTCCATCTTGGCACCAGGGCTGTAGTGGAGGGTATACGGCGGTATACGCCGTATACTCTCTGGATTTTACAGCAAATTCCGTATACCCTCTGCTTTTTATAAAAAACTACAAACACCTCTTTGTTTTCCCTATAAAACATCGCGCGAAACATCACGTGAAACGCAGATAGCTGTAGAAGCAAAAGAAAAGTTTCTATTTCAAGATATCACCTTGGTACATAATTACAAAATACCGTACCTATTAATCAAAAGCAATTCATTAAAGTATTGTCGATAGAATGAAATTCAGACTTTGTTCTGATGTTAATGAAGGAAATTGTCAACTTTTGAATGATATATCCATGCTATACAAAATATAAATACAGGGGTTATTCGCCATGTTGAAAAGGAGGTAAAAAGGATATGTTATAGATGAAATATGCACTATTCAGGGTTTGAGGGAACAATGAAAACGCCCAAATTGTTCCAGAAAAATTAAATACTCTTTTAAGAACTATTGAAATATTTCCATGCTTCACGGCCGTTTGCGAACGCGAATTTAGTTTAATGAATACCTACCCGGTCCTTAGAAAGGATTTCCTACATATATATACATGTATGTGTGTGTGTGCGTGTACATATTTTTTGCCCCCCTCCCACGTGGAGAGTGTAAGTAGTAAGTACATGTTTCACCTCCCCATTGAAAAAATTCTGCGGGTATCAGTGTGTGCCATCAGAGGGTATTATACCATGGGGCCCCTGCCTATACAAGTGCAGGGCCCCCATAGTATACCTTCTGATTATTTACGACTACAGCACTGCTTGGCACGTTGCCAATTGCTCATCGAATTGATGACTCTTTTCTTTGTAAAAAAGCAGAGTTCTGTCGCTTCCCATCAGCTGCGCTATATCGCTGCAGCCCTCGTCTTTTTCCTTACCAAATGTTCTCGTAATTTGTATAATTTGTAAATTTATTGCGTTAATTTTACCCCGAGCTGCTTACTCCACAAAACTCCACTCTCCTACCTGTCATAAAAGTGGCGACCAACGTCGTGGTCTGAATTAACCTCGTCTTACGAACAAGGCTGTTCGTGTATAAATTACCAAATGCTGGAAGTTATCAACGAACTACGTAGTTGGAGTTAGGATTCCCGAAGACGATTCCAGCTTTCTGGGAATATTACAGATGAGTACTTCTTGATTACTATACGAAAATACTATTTGTGGCATAAAAATTGTTTTTGCTTCTCGAGAAAAAAAATTACATAGGATTTAGTAACTACTTCTGTTTTCAACAGAATCAACATTCTCTGTTTTGTTAAGATTGAAGTCTTGTGTTTTGAAATAGAAATCAAGGTGAATTCTGATTTTGAAATGATTACTCACTAAAGCAAAACAAAATTGTTTTAAATCTGGAGAAGATTTAAATATGTTACATAAGTATAAGACTAGTTGTAATCACATCTGTCTTCACTACAATTAACGTCAACCGTTTCGTTAATACTGAAGCTTTGTTTTGAAATAGAATTCTATGGTAAATTTTGAGAGAGTTTCACAAGATTTACGAAAACAGTATTATTTATAAAAACGAACGATTGCTAGTTTTACTTCCGTTTTAAGAAATATTTGATAGAATTTTTGATTTCTAATGGTACTTAAATTTTGGAAAATCATGTTTATATGATACTGATAAAGTATTGATTTCAAGTAATATTTATACAATACTAGCAGAAAGACCCGGCTTTGCTCGGGTTGAATTAATAATATGTTGATTGAAAAGTCATGAATTATTTTTCATAAAAGAATGTTAACATCATTTAAGTGTACGGGAAAAAAAATTAACTATAATTTAACTTCTCCATCGCTTCTACAATTTACTTCGGACGCAAATATGCATACATGTTGTATCCAACCATATAATTCATTTCATATTCGTCACACTTCTGCTGAAGTTGATTTTAAGTTTTCGAGTGACTACGAATATTTCCGTGCATTCAATTTCAGTAAAACTCTGACGAATTTCGGTGGATAGTCTTGCACTTAGTTTTTCTATGAATCTGTTTTCATTGTGCCATTCTTTCACCTAGTATGCGATATTTTCGAATTTAATCATCAATATGAGAAGATGGTAAATTAAATTGTTACAACATTTGTTACTAATTTAGATAGAAGCAAACGCACTTTTTCTTGAAAATTCCATTCAGAGGCAGATGGAATAACGGAACTTCTGTTAGATATATAAAGCAGAGTTGATGTTTGTCTGTTCTCTACACTAATCCACCTTTTGACAAATCCACACATTTGATACACTTATATTTTAGAACCCTGCGGATATGATAGGCTACATGTTAACCCGCTTTCTATAATGCCCAAGGGGGCTAAACATTTACGGCATTCGTGACTAATTTAATTTGAAACAAACGGCACATTTTCCCAGAAAATTCCATTCAGTGGCATGTGGAAAAACAGAGCTTTTGTTAGAAATACATGTCATCAAAGTAGACAAATTAAACCCAATCGATAACAATTTTTTTAATAAACAGAAGGTTGATTTAACAGCACTTTTACAAAAAGAAAATAATTTTCAACGAACGATTCACATGCATCTAAGTTGCGTAAGAATAGCTTCAATAAATAGAGTAAGTAACCTCGACTTTCCGTTTCTTAAGACATAAAATTTCAATTTTTCAAAATAACTTAGTGTGATATTATTCCAAGATCAACAAAGTCTTGTTAAAAATTCCATTTTCTCCAACACACATACAGTTTTAAATTGAACCCTTATGGTACTTTTTAAGATCAGAAATTTGGTTTCTAAATGTAAAGCACGTAATCTATTTAGAATGATAGATGTAGTTACTTGACTACGGCGTAAGCTTTCAATAACACCCATGAAACACGAAAAACAAATGAAATTTAGTTTATTTTAATCGTCTTTCAATGAAAAGCTATATCAAAATTTTGAAATATGTTTTGAACTACAAAGTATGACTACCAGTTTAAATTTAACGTAACCCATCTTATTTTAAAGTTATTTTTGAAATTTTTCATGTCATTTTAAAATAATAAATTACACACTTAAAAAATATTTTGATTTGTAAATATACATATACCACCACGAAAGTACCATGTCTAGTGATATTTTGCAGGAAATAAATAAATAAAAGCCAGCTCCTAAATAATACTTCTGGAATAGGAAATATACCGGAACACATAAGCAAACAGAAACATTTTTCCAATCCTTAAAAAAGGCAGAATTCTTAAAAAAAATATTTTTTTTCTAGCGTGTTGAATTTTACTTCCTGAATATATTCTGAAGTAAAACAATTCGACAAAAAACTTGAACAATATTGATAAAGACAATGATTTATAAGCAAAAAGAACACATATTTATAATACTTGGGAATATCCAAATGTGACCGCAACCAACTCGTTTTCAATTCAAATACCCAAAAAAAGAATTATAAATCAAATTAAAAAATTAAACATTAATTCTGAGGTTGCCAGATACCGAATAGCAAAACTACGCTTTTATGATTAATGAGTTTATCGTTTGGGCTTTTCGTGCTCCATTATAAAATTTAAGTAAATATATAATTGAATGTTCTAAATATTCTTTATTCATCAATCAAATATTTATAAATATTATTTTCATAAGAGAAAGAAGTAAAAATTCAGTTCAAACATGAACATTATAGCTTCCTACGACTTGTAGTTCTTGAGATACAGTGATGAGTCAGTCAGTCAGTGAGTGGTATTTGAATTTTATGGATATAGATTTTGGAAATATAATATTTGCATGGTTGTGATACTCCCACTTCCCATTTTAATTTGAAATATAATTAGTTCATTACTTTTTGCATTATTTTGAATTTATCTATATAAATAAGAATGGAGTGTTTGTTTGTACATTCAATATTTTCGACCCATTTCAAGTTTTCTATCCGTTTTGGACCTTTCTGATGCCGAATCCGCCTTTTTCTCGTTTGGTGTCTGTCTGTCCGTCCGTCTGTCTGTATGTTGTGCCCTATACACGTCCACGCGGTTTAAGATATTTTCATGGAAATTTGCATACAGTGAGTACTTATCTTCATTTAGTGAATGGAATTGGTTGCGAAAGTCTGTCTGTCCGTCTTTCTGTGCTATGCTCGATTTTGTGTTTGTGTAGGCATCACATGAATTGTATTCCAGATATTTGATTGCAGTGTATTTTATTTTATACAATATATATTAGTTTAGTGAATGCAATATTATACATTTTTTTATTGTTATATTTAGATGAGTTTCATGCTAAAACACCTGAGTAAGTATACTTAAATCAACCATAATTTGGTAGTTTTGGAAAAATTGGAATGTCTATTGAATATTACGATTACTTCGATTGCTTTACCAGTACTGCTGAAAAAGTAATTATTATTCAAAAAATTATATTTTTTAATGGAATTTCAGCTTTGATACTTCATTTATTTCGATTATTATTTTTGTTCTTTGCGCAATGAAAACGATTTCGGAATATTTGAGACAGACGATATTTTTCAACGAAACGAGAATGAACAAGATCGCGTGAGCAGTGATATTTTCTGTTTCTTTCGCTCTGAATTAATTTCACATTTCCAAATGTTGTGCACTTTTAATTGTAAATTGTGGCAACTGTGCGAGATCGAGAGATAAAAATGAATCACAAATTAATATCTTTAGAAAAATTTTTGCGACATCTTTTATTTTGTTGTATTTTACTGTTTTCTGTTTTAAATATTTATTATTTTAATAAATGTGTTTTCCTTCTCATCACACGCAACAGCACCACAAAGTATTAGACTTAAAAATGTTAGGTAAGTCAGTATAAATTTTAGTAAATTTTAAATGTAGTTATGCCATTATTGAAAGAATAATGCCGTTATTTAAAGAATAATGCCGTTATTTTAAGAATAATGCCGTTATTTAAGAATAATGCCGTTATTTAAAGAATAATAATGTTTAAAAATCCAAACTAGAACTTTTTCCAACATTAAAAAATTCGTTGTAATAATGACAGAAGAAAATTACAAAATTTCACAATGTCGCATACCGGAGTATTGCTATTTGGTATTGCTATAGTAGAATTACATATTTTGCTATTACCCCTGTTTTGAATAAGTGGTTCAATGTGGCTAAGGGTAAAAATAGGACTTGATTGCAATTGCAAACTAACTTGATATTACTAGCGATGAAAATTTTAAGATAATTGATATTAAAGATGCTGTAATAAAAAGTGAGACTTAAGATGGAGAATTTTCTATGGAGCTGTTTGATCGTATAATTAATGGAAGGAAAAAAAGAAGAGCTGCTTCCCACTGAAAAAGAAAAGGAGAGAATTGTCGAGCTAGAAAAATTAAAATTACAACAAGTACAGCCAATTTGAACACTGACTCATAACCTGTTTTGTCTAAGGATGCGACATCGATGTCAATGTTTTCAAAACATCGATGTTTTTAAAAGAAACATCGATGTATTGGGGTCGATGTTTTTACCTGTCGATGTTTTATTTTAAATGAAAAAAGTACCGTTAAAACATTTTAAAAATAACCAAGAAGCATAATTTTCATAAACAGCAAATTGAACATACTTTTAGACCAAAGTGACCAAGGGTGAAGGGTCTGAAAAGTAGGGATGCGACATCGATGTCTATGTTTTCAAAACATCGATGTTTTTAAGAAAAAATCGATGTATTTAACATCGATGTATTGGAGTCGATGTTTTTGTAACATCGATGTTTATACTTGTCGATGTTTTATTTTTAAATAAAAAAAAAAGTACCGTTACATAAAAAAAAGTACCGTTATAAATATTTAAAAAATAACCAATCAGCATAATTTTCATAATCAGCAATTGAACATACTTTTAGACCAAAGGGACCAAGAGTGAAGGGTCTGAAAAGTAGAAATGCCACATCGATGTCGATGTTTAAAAAAAAAAAAACATCGATGTATTGGAGCCGATGTCGCATCACTAGTTGCTAAACCAGTTTTAAGAAATGGGGAAAAAAGTTTAAGTACACTGAATTTTAAAAACATCGATAGTTTGGGGGCGATGTATTATCAACATCGATATTTTAATTTTGAACATCGATGTTTTGCTGTCGATGTCGCATCAATAGTTGCTAAACCAGTTTTAAAAAATGGGAAAAAGAGTTTGAATACATTGAATTTTAAAAAACATGGATAGTTTTGGGGCGATGCATTATCAACATCGATGTTTTGCCGTCGATGTTGCATCACTAGGTGCTAAACCAGTTTTAAGAAATGGGGTAAAAAGTTTAAATACACTAAATTTAAAAACATCGATGGTTTTGGGGCGATGTATTATCAACACCGATGTTTTAATTTTGAACATCAAAGTCTCAAAACATCGATGTTTTGCTGTCGATGTAGCCTCACTAGTTGCTAAACCAGTTTTAAGAAATAGGGGAAAAGTTTGAATACACTGAATTTTAAAAAACATCGATGTTTTTGGGACGATGTATTGTCAACATCGATGTTTTAATTTTGAATTCGATGTTTTGCTGTCGATGTCGCATCCCTAGTTCTGTCTACTGTTGACACAGATTTCCTTAAACTAGAGTTGAAGAGTCTAATCCCTCTAGATATGATGCAAAAACGGACAATATGAGTTTATTCTTAAATATGTTTGAAAAGCAGTTAACTTTTTAAGGGTAGTAAACAGATTATATTGAAGAGTTTTAAGCGCGGAGAAATTTCGACAACTTTAGCACATCGCAGAAGTCTTGATAGCACAGATGGCGCGACTATTATTTGGATTTATGAAATTGCTGTGAGGGTTGCTAAAAGAACTGAACATTACAACATTTGAGCAATTGAAGGATTTAGCTATTGCTGACCAAATAAAGAAAAGAACCCCTCTTGACTACAAATAACACTTACGTGACCGCTGGTGTGATTGGATTGATCCTGATAAGTTAGCGGACAAATTAGATGCCTATGAAGAAGTCAGAAATGACAAACCAAGAAACGTAACTCAAGAACCCAAGAAAAAAGAGTTTCCGATGTTTCGACCACGAATAGAATCCAGGCATGTCAAGTTTGATCGACAGAGAACGAAGACGTTTCCTTCTAGAAACGACATTAAGAGTGAGAATCGACCTTAACTTAGTTGCCATATATACAGTGGGAGTTATTAAACCGAAATGTCCCACCCGTTTTCCAGCATCAAAAGTGGAAAGCACAGAATTCGGTTCTTTGCATCTTCGTTCGTGTTCAGTTTGACAATCTCAAACAACCTTTTTGGGAATCCCAATAAATGGATGACCGGTATAGCATGTGCTGGTACTAGAACAAGTCACTGTATTGCTGGCGAATTGTTATACTGACTTTTGAGAGAAAAAGGGACACAATTTGAAGCTACAGTTCTTAATGTCACATTTGCTAATGGTCATGAGAAAGAAATTGAGGTACGTAAAGCCCATGTAGACATCGAAATTGAAGGACGTTTACTCAGAACAGAATTAATTGCCTTTCCAACAGCGAAAGGCAATCGACTTTGTTATGTTCGGACTTTTATCGTGAAGCCGAAATAGTGTTAAAAGCTCCAAACCACCACTAGTATTTTAGTAACAGTCCGAGATATAGTTTTCCCTTTGCTGAAGACAATTTACAAAGAACTGTTGAAGTATCGAAAGCAGATGTTGTTAATTCAATACATTTGAGAGACGAGGAAGGAAAGTACATCACTTTTACAAAGAACTAGTTGAAATACCCGGTTTTGCTCGGGTGAAATTAATAATATATTGATTGAAAAGTCATCATCAATTCTTTTTCATAAAATAAGCATCATTTAAGTGTACAGGAAATGAAATTTAACACCAATTTAACTTCTCCATTGCTTCTACAATTTACTTCGGACGGAAATATACATATATATATATATATATATATGTTGTATCCAATCATATAATCCATTTCATATTCGTCACACTTCTGCTGAAATTGATTTTAAGTTTTCGAGTGACTACGAATATTCTATGGCGATTTCAAATTACTTTTGGCTTAAGCCTTAGGTCAATTATAGGCCTCTTAGGATTCGAATTTTTCAAAATCCTTTCTTAGTGCACCCCTACGTTATCAGAAGAATCACCCTGCAAAATTTCAGCTTCCTAGGACTTGTAGTTCTTGAGATACAGTGATGAGTCAGTCAGTCAGTGAGTGAGTGGTATTTGAATTTTATATATATGTGGGATTGTGCGACGAGCGCGCCAAAGCCTGATACGTCCGCAGCAGTAACGCCACCTAGAGGAAGCGTCCGCTCAGAAGCGACCGCAGCAATGAGACAGATGTTCCCCCAGACACCGAAGCTAGCAGTTGGGCAGACGGCCCATGACTTTTTAGGCAGATGGCCTCTTAGTTGTCGGATATTCTTAATTGTTAAAGATGTTTGTAAATATACTGTAAATACATCAATTATCTAATTAAACTTAAATTTAAACTTTAAGAGTTATTTATCTTTTACCTTTTACGAACCCACATATATTTGAGGGTTTGGCCTGGATTTAATTAAAGGCCGAAGATTGCCGTTTTTACCTAAAAGTTTCAAGAAGCGAACTTTACATAAACTGTTCGAGACGCGGACAATTCCAATATTCGTCTGATGCTCATCGGATTCGAGGTGTGAACTTCATTTGAGTGAATTACCGTGACTCAGCATATTGGATCTTGAGGAATACTTCATCTGAACTGTGAGTACAGATTTTTCATTTTGACACTAACATGGCTACGTATTTAGCCGGAGCACGCAAGATCGATCTTCTAGCGCTAATAGAAGAATTAGAACTAATAGCAACGGAAGGAACCAAAATTCCGCAGCTTATTAAGTTGATAACGAAAGCCCATGAATACAGTGAGGAATTAACAAAAACGCTTTTAAAAAGGATTGTTTCTGAACGAGAAACAAAGGAAAGAGACGATAAAGCTGAACGCGAAAGGGAAGCTAAAGAAAACCAAAAGAAAGCAGAACGCGAATTTCAGTTGAAGAAGTTACAGCTAGAAAACAAAAGTACTGGAAGTTTCGATTTTATTTCCCCACTTAAAACTGACTTTTCAAAACTAATGACACGTTTCGACGGAAACTGTGATTTAAGCATGTATTTATCTTTGTTTGAAAAACAAATTAATCGCATAGAAATACCTAAAGAAAATTGGGTTATTTTCCTCGTGAGTCTTTTACCGTTGGATATCGCAAATTTAATTGCAAGAGAGCCTGATCCGCTCGCAAATGATTACGACCACGTGAAAAAACTTTTACTGAATCGATTTAAACTAACACCGGAGCAGTTTCGACAGCACTTTTTTACTCATAAAAAAGAAACAACCGCATCTTGGCGTGATTTCGCCTACGAGTTAGATAATTTTTTCGAAGAATGGGCTGTGGGTCTTAGTATCTCTAAATATGAAGAATTGAAAGATCTCATAGTGGCGGATCAAATTAAAAGGAAAATACCGTTTGAAATGCGCGAGCATTTTATTGATGAATTATCGAAATTGAATAAAGTAGCCGAATTAGTGAATAAATTGGATGAGTACGAGGCGGCAAGATTCCATCTTAAAAGACCGGGAGCTAGAAATATGAAATCAGCTGAAACACAAAGTCATCAGCGCTCCAAAAAATTCAATGATAAACCGTCGATCGTCCGTGCTCACCAAAGTGTTACTAACCAATATGTTAAATGTTTTTCATGTAATGAAATTGGTCATAGAATTTCTGAGTGTCCAAATAAGAATAAAGGAATTAAATGTTTAAAGTGTAATGAATATGGACACCGTAAATTCGAATGTAATAAAGGTGTAAAAACTGATATAAATGAAGAAAAGAAGGTTTTAATTAATATGTCCAGTAATCATGAAAAGAAGTTGTACAAATGTCTTAAAATTATGAGTAAATATGTTGATGCTTTAATTGATACGGGATCAGATTTATCTATTTTGAAATATGATTTTTATATGCAAATTGGTGCACCAGAATTAACCCCTTGTGACATAATGTTAAATGGTATTGGAAATCAAAGTGTAAAATCACTTGGTTATTTTTGTGCTGAAATTACTATTGACAATTTTAATATTCTCACTGAGTTTTTTGTTATTGAAAACTTGTGTTGCAATATTGTGATTGGGATGGACGTAATTAACAAGCTTAATATTTCAATATCAGGAAATGATTTAAGGATTTTGAGCTTTCGAGAAAACTCTATTAATCTTTCTTTCACACACACTTCGGAAGTGAAAGAGTCAGAAAAAATAAAAGCTAAGCGTTTTGAGGGACCTCATTCAGGAAGTAAAGGAATAAAAACAAAAACGAGTTGCCGAAATGGAGCCACTGTTTTGGAATCCGAAAGTAATGAAAGGCAGATGTTTGGTATCCCCTCCCCCCTGACTCACCCTTTCAAAGAAGAAAACAGGTGTGAACTATTGGCGACTGCCATTAATATTCCAATGATAGACGTTGCGTCATCTTGTGCACAGGATGTTCAAGAAAATGATTTGACTTTTAATCCTTTATCCGAATTGCCGATTTCCTTGACAGATGAAATTGAATTGCAACATATAAAAGATCCTAAAATAAGAAACGAGTTAGATATTTTGATTAGTGAATATAAGCCGCATAAAATTAAAGACACAGAAGTAAAAATGACTTTGATTTTAACTGATGATATACCGATTTGTCAGAGACCGCACCGAATGTCTTTAAAAGAACAGAAAATTGTTGAGGAACAAATACAAGTATGGTTAAAAGACGGAATAATTAAACCCTCCTGTTCTAACTACGCTTCACCCATTGTTTTGTGTAAAAAGAAGGGTAATAATTCATACAGATTGTGCGTTGATTATCGATCGGTTAATCGAAAATTAATCAAAGATAAGCACCCACTCCCATTAATTCAAGATGTTTTAGATTGCTTGGGAAACGCACAGGTATTTTCCACTTTGGACTTAAAAAACGCATTTTTCAACATACCAATGGACCCTAATTCGACACGTTACACAGCATTTGTCACCCACGAAGGACAGTACGAATTCAATGTTGTACCTTTCGGATGTAGTAACTCACCAAGTGTTTTTGTGAGGTACATAAACACGGTGTTTAGAGACTTAATTCGAGACAAGACTATAATAATTTACATGGATGATATTGTTATACCTTCCATTGATGAACAAGAAGGGCTGGAAAAAATCAAAAGGGTTTTGAAGGTTGCGTCAGAATACGGCGTAATAATAAATTTTAAAAAGTGTCAATTTCTTCAGCATTCGATAGAATTTCTCGGATACGTTATCGAGGGCGGCAAAATTCAACCTTCCCCATCCAAGACGCGTGCTGTGAAAAATTTTCCCCAGCCGAAAAATGTAAAACAAGTCATGAGTTTTTTGGGTCTTTGCTCTTACTTTCGACAATTTGTCGGTGGATTTTCAAGAATTGCAAAACCATTAAGTGACCTGCTTCGAAATAATGTCGAATGGACATTTGGCTCTGAGCAAGTCAAAGCATTTGAAAGGCTAAAGGAAATTCTCTCTAGTCCGGTATTGCATCTCTTTAGGCAAGGAGCAACCTTAGAATTACATACGGATGCTAGTAGCCACGGCTTTGGAGCTGTTTTGCTTCAGCAAGCTCATGATGGGAAATTTCATCCCATTCACTTCATGAGCAAGAAGACTACTCCTCAACAAGAGAAGTATTGTTCTTACGAATTGGAAGTACTGGCTGTAATCGAGGCTTTGCGAAAATTTCGCTACTACTTGTTGGGTACTAAGTTCAAAATAGTGACGGATTGCGCTGCATTTCAGAGGACTATGCAGAAAAAAGAGCTTACACCAAAAATTGCTCGATGGGCATTGTCACTCGAAGAATATGATTATGAGGTTGTCCATAGATCAGGCACCCAAATGAAGCATGTCGATGCCCTAAGCAGGAACATATTGTTGATAACAACTCGTGCACAAGGAGAATTAACAACCCAAATAGAAGCTGCACAACATCAAGATGATCACATTAAAGCAATTAAAACTCTAGTTGAAGAAGGACATGACAATGAACATTTCATTAAAGCAGGAATTGTGTACAAGTATGAGAATGGGAAAGAACTACTAATGGTTCCTCAGGCGATGCAAAATAACATCATTAAAGACGTTCACAACAAAGGTCACTTTGGCGCTGCCAAGACAGAGGAAATTCTTAAGCAACAGTTTTTTATTCCTAATGCAAGAAAACATGTTGAAATCGTTATTTCTAATTGCGTACAGTGCATCCTCTGCAATAGAAAACGTGGAAAAGGCGAAGGGTTTCTTAATCCAGTGCCGAAAGACAACGTTCCACTTGGGACTTACAATATCGACTTTTTGGGACCCCTCCCAACAACGTATAAAAGATACCAACATATTTTCTCGGTAGTCGATGCCTTTACGAAGTTTGTCTGGTTGTACCCAGTGAAATCTACCTCGGCTAGCGATGCTATAGAAAAGCTGAAATTACAACAAGCTACTTTTGGAAACCCATCACGAATAATTTCAGATAGGGGATCAGCGTTTACATCGAAGGAATTCACTGATTATTGTACTGATCAGGGAATTGAACATTGTAAAATAACAACCGGAATTCCTAGAGGCAATGGGCAGGCAGAAAGGATTATTGGTCTGCTGATTCCTGTTCTTGCCAAACTTTCAATAGAGGAGCCTAGCAAATGGTTCAAATATGTTCCAAGTCTACAAAGTATCATAAACAGTACACCATCCAGAAGTACGAAGCATACGCCATTCGAACTGATGATTGGCATCACGATGAAAAATAAAGAAGATCTGAAGATAAAAGATATATTGGAAGAAGAGTATGAAAAGTCCGTGATGAAGAAGAGAGAAGAATTACGCGAACAAGCAAAAGACAATATTTTCAAATTGCAACAGGAAAATAAACGTCAGTATAACAAAGGGAGAAAAAAATCTAGAGTGTACAAAGTAGGAGATCTAGTGGCCATTCAGCGCACGCAGTTTGGAGTTGGGCTTAAGCTGAAACCTAAATTTTTGGGACCCTATAGAGTTGTAAAAGTGTCTCCTAATGACAGATATGCCATTGAAAAAGTGGGCGATCATGAAGGTCCACGCCTAACTACTTCAGCAGCTGATTACATGAAACCCTGGTCCACTGGTCAACAGTAAAAAAAAAATGTATATATGAGCCTTTTTTCCCTCTTTCTTTCTTCTTTTTTGTTTGTATTTTCAGATATGTGAGAATGTTATGGCCTGTTTACTGATGTTGAAGACGGCGAATTTCGAGGACGAAATTACAGTCAGGATAGCCGATTGTGGGATTGTGCGACGAGCGCGCCAAAGCCTGATACGTCCGCAGCAGTAACGCCACCTAGAGGAAGCGTCCGCTCAGAAGCGACCGCAGCAATGAGACAGATGTTCCCCCAGACACCGAAGCTAGCAGTTGGGCAGACGGCCCATGACTTTTTAGGCAGATGGCCTCTTAGTTGTCGGATATTCTTAATTGTTAAAGATGTTTGTAAATATACTGTAAATACATCAATTATCTAATTAAACTTAAATTTAAACTTTAAGAGTTATTTATCTTTTACCTTTTACGAACCCACATATATAGATAAAGAAAAGTATTAAACGCATTGTTAAAGAATTTATCAGGTATATTTAGACCAGGGGAAGCAGCAATTCCCAAGATTCAACATTATATTAATACAGGAAAGAATCCTCCTGCTTCAATGCCACCCTATCGCATGTCCCCTGACAAAAAAATTTTTAAAAAGGAATTGGAAGAACTCTTAGCAAATGGCATTGTAGAACAGTGGTCTTCAACTTTCCCACTGTAACACTTCTAGTTTATAATATTCTTCAAGAAACCTTAAATTTAGATAACAATTTAAGATAGTGTTTTTCAAACTTGAGTCAAGTTCCACCTAAACATGCTTTTACGTGTCATGAAAAACCGCAAGGTTTGATTACCCCCGGAAAAAATAAGTAGTCGCTGAAAATTGTTCTCTGAAATAATGTTTTTTGAAATGTGATTTCGGAAACACTGGTTTAGAAAGGGAAAAAAGCACGAAAAAAAATATTATTTTCTACGAAACATGTTATTAAATCTCACATGTTACAAAACAAATTATTACAGCTGTCACGACGGCGAGTTGTGGATATTTGGTACATTAATAAAATTGTTGAATTTCGTCTCAGTAGTCTGTCCCAAACGCGTAGGATCGCCTTAACCTTTGGGTAGAATCTATTGTGTATTTTGTTGTCAACAGATAGCATTTATTATAAAATTAAGCAGGAAAGAATGACTAACGTCCATGAAATTAATAGTACTCGCCTTGAAGTAGGTGAATACCTAACGTGACCATTTATTTTTTCCCTCAAAACGGGAGGGACATTACTAATTTTTAGGTAATAGTATTATTCAAGAAAACACATATTTCTTAAAATTTGTATTTATTAATGAAAAGAACAGAAATGACCACATGAAAATAAATAACTTATGTGGTCTTATATTTTCCGAAGAACAAATTTGCTCAAGTATATTTGGTGTTGATTTTAAATAAGAATGAAATTCTTAGCAAGATTTCTTAAAATTTACTTTTGTGTTTCATAAACAGGTACTTAGTTAGCATTAAAAGAGCACTTACATTTAGGCATTGTTGAAATGAAGGTTTCACGTTCAAGAAGTTAAAATTGACAAAATAACACACGACGATAAAAAAAATAATAATAATAATAAATCAAGAAAGATGCATACGTCTTCAACACCCATCTCTGTAGCTATATCCTTCCATGCTTTGTCCACAACGTTGCGGTTGGCATGGCCCTTTAACCTTTTGTCCCAAATGACACTTTTTAGAAACACTTGGAAATTAAAATATCTTTATCTGCTTTTATTTTGTTCCAACAATCAAAGAGCGTGGTCAGAACGGAATTACAGAACAGAATAATACAACAAACTAAACGGGCGAGGCAAGCGGGTATGCGGTTCAAGCGGGAAAAAGAATTAATAATTCATTCCGGTTAAAGCGGGTAAAGAAGGTGGAAGCAGGTGGCACTATAACCGCACCAATACAGTTTTCGCTACTTTTCCTCCCCGCTCAACTGACGCTATAAAGCTGGAAGCGGTGCACTATGGACGTACCCTAATGGGAAAATGCGCTTATGCATTGATTACCGAACTAAATGCAAACACAAGAACACAAGCTACATTACCAAATAAGTAAAGAACTGTACTGATTGTTGTCAGTACAAACCTATCAATCATAAACCCTTTAGACTTCTTCAGACACCTATGTACACTCACAACGATTTGAAACTATTTCCTTAGATCTTTTTGGACCTTTATCCGAAACAAAAAAAAATGGCTAAAGGTGGATCTTCGTAATAGAAGACTGCTCCAGTTAGTGGGTAGAATTGAAGGTTTAACCAACGCTACTGTTAAGGAATGTGTAATAATTCTGATTGAGGAAGTTTTTATTAAATACAAGTTGCCAAAAAATAGTCATTAGTGACAATGACTCCAAATTTTTAAGTGCAGTAACACACTTATTAAATATTAAACTAACTTTAACACCAGTCTATCTTTGACACCCGTTGGAAGAGCAACGAATTAGAAACTGGAGGGTTGCGAGTTCGAACCTCTGTCCAGCCAAAGACCGTCGTGTACACGGGGCTGGTGCACGTTAAATCTGTTGTGGCCTCACATTGGTGGGGTGTGGAAATTTAGAAAGTAGTGCGCCGGCTCAGGGGATCTCGTCATCTGACCGTGTTTAAAATTCCGAGGCATTGTTCTTGGGTCTTTTTTTAATTTCAGAAATTCGGTTTCTAAAGGGAAAACACGTATTAGAATGACAGCTTTCAATAACACCCATGAAACACGAAAAAAAAATGAAATTTAATTGATTTTAATCGTCTTTCAATGAAAAGCTATATCAAAATTTTGAAATATACGTATTTGAACCGCTACGTATGACTAACCGTATTAATTTAAAGTAACTCATCTTATTTTCAATTTATTTAAAAAAAATTTACTTATCATTTTAAAATAACAAATTACACGCTTAAAAATATTTTGATGTGTCTATTTTATTTACTTTATGATACAGCAATCTACACACTATTACGTATTAAACCAAAGATTTAAAGAAAGTTGGTCGAAATATACATATACCAACAAGGAATTGCCCATGTCTAGTGATACTTTGCAGGAAATAAATAAATCATTAAAATATAACTCCCGAAAAATATTTCTGCAATATATAATTTACTTGAACACACAAATGAAAACAGAAACAAAATTCCAATCCTTGAAAAAAATCCAGAATTCTGAAAAAAATCTGTTCTAACGTGTTAAGTTTCGACTTCCTGAATATATTCTGATATAGAACCATTCGTACAAAAGACTTTTGAACGATATTGATAAAGACAATAATGATTTATAAGCAAAAATAATACTTTTATAATACTTGGGAAATCCCAAATATGACCACAACATCTCGTTTTCTCAACACAAATACCCAAACAAAGAATTCTAAATCAAACAAAAAAAACATTAATTCTGACGTTGCAGGAGAAGACGTAAGTTATGTAAAATGAAACGCTTTAAATAATTAGTCTTCATCAATCAAATATTTATAAATATTATTTTCATTATGGGTCAGTTAAAGCATGAACATTATAATTTAATTTTCTTTAAAAATATTGCTTTTCGATCAACACTGATAGGGCAATCTGAGCTACGTGTAGCAATCGTTTTATACTCAATGCTATTTCTATGGCGATTTCGAATTGCTTCATCGTCCTGCAAAATTGTAAAAACTAAAATCTTAAAAAATAATAAAAAATGAAGAAATGTTGGTGGATCAGGGCGTCATCAGGGAGGAGCCTGACCCAAACAACATAAAATGGTGTTTTCTACATATGAGCAGCATTAGGCTGAAAAAATTGCTCATACACTCCCCCAAACACCACCAAAAAGCAAGTAAAACAAAATATCAAAACAGAGCAGGAACAAAACGAAATGAAACCCGAAGCCGCAGCCGGGATACCAACAACAACAAGCCTAAAAATTACCACCAAATGCCATCAATTACAAATTCCAAACTACGATAGTCTAAAAAATAAACAATAACAAACGTATTGCACAACCGTTATCCAGTAGCAAAAATGAAGTAAGCACAATAAAAAAATTGAAATATAAAAGTTGACGCTAACTAAAAGTTAATATGCTTTTAAAAAGGCAATAAATTTCAAAAAAGATATCCAGTAATAGAGAGGCTACACACGGGCAGAAAATACGGATTCATTCAATACCGATCACGACTGTTGCCATTCGGAGGAAAGGGAATAATAATTAAACATCGCATTAAATTAATTTTAAAATTTTCAAGATTAAATTTAAAAAATCGGGCTGGTCTATAAAATTGCTAAAAAATTCGTACTACATGTGTGCCAAATTTCATTAGTGTGAATGCCATAAATTCGTCAGGGCACCCCATACACACCCGAGACACATAAACACAGAAACTTCATTTTATAATAGTAGAAATTCACGAGCTAGAAAAGAATCACGAATTAGTATTTTCAGTCAGCTTTTCTTTTCCGATGACATTTTTTTTCGTCGACCTGACTTTAAGTTTTATTTCTCTCTGTCTTCTGTGGCTGTAAATTTAGTAATTTTTTTTTATAAATTGTTATTCTTATAATAATCGCAAGCAACAGTATCAACACAAGGGAATCTCTATCTGAATTAAAACTTTCTAAACAATACAAATTCTTTATTGGTAGGACAGATCAAGATTACCTAATTTTGGATCTATATTTAAGCAACTTATACCTGTTAGATTGTTGAAAACAGCGATTTTCTTTAAGTAAATTGAATTACATTGTTTAAAATAATGGCAATTAATTACATTTGAGTTGTCCGTGCTGAAAACATTCATTTTAAAAGCAATCTCGTTTTTTTTTTGTCATTAAAATGTCGCATTTAGAATATGTTATAATTGCCTGCCCGTCCTGACATCACTTTTCTTCGGCTTTTAAATATGTGATCACTTTAATTAAAAATAAATTAGTTTCGGCTACATTTCTAGGAAACTAATTTACTTGCTCGAATCAGTAAAGTGCAGTACTTTAATTACCTTATCTCTATCTGAATTAAGAAAAATAATTAATTTATTCTTATTAATAGGATTCTGCTTTATATACAAGGGCCGTTTGATAAGATAGGTAAGTATTTATGAAAAATGATGATATAATTAATTTCATGACGTCACGGCTGAAAAGTAGTCTTAAAACCAGCTAATGCCAAATTTCAGTCAAAAGCATCGCTTTGTTCGCGTTCCTAGAGACTTTTGAACAGAGGATTCTCTCAGCTACCACAAAAATGGGGAAAAATGAGTTCCACGCAGTAATAAAAAAAAATTTTAATTAAAGAAGTGGACGGCCTTCCCAGATCAAAGAGGAGTTGCACGGAGTTCATGACAACTGAATCTCAGCGTTTAAGATGGTTTAGTTCTGGATGGATGAGTTTACATAAGGCCGAACTTGTGCCAACGAAGTGCTCTCTGGACACCAAGTTGAGGTAATCACAACGGATCTCATTAAAAATTCCATGGTATGAGTGAAAGTTCACGTTATTGTTGAGTCGGAAGATATCAACATTACCATTGATGAAAAATTGCATATGAGAAAGCTGTGGGAGCGATGGGTGCTGTTATTGTTGATTTTAGACCCAAAACGCAAGTGAAAGGAGATTTGAAAGCAGTGTTTGAAGCTATTTTATTTCAATCCGCTGGAATTTTGAGTCGATTCGTAAGTGGACGAAACATGGGCACACCCTGAGTCTAAATAGGAGTGAAAGCAGTGGACAACAAGTTGTGAAAATGCGTTGAAGAAGGCGAAGACCTGCTGGTGATGACCACTGTTTTTTAAATACCCAAGGATTCATCCCAATTGACTATTCAGGGAAGGAAAATATAGTGCCAAGAACCTATCATAAAAATTAAAAGAAACAAAACCGACCAATTTTAGCCTACAAAAAAGTGCGCTTATTCGAGACGACTTGTCTTTCCACAAATTGACCATTGAAATGGCAAAATTGCATAAATTAGACTTCGAATATTTTTCGCATCCATCGCATTCTTCAGATTTGACCCTGTGCTGCTTGTTCCTGAACTTGAAAATTTTGTTCTATGCGACGAAATTCTAATCGCATAAGGATATAATTGTTTGGATAGTTGTAAGGATATAATTGATAATCCATTAATTTAAAATTTTCAGCCTTTAACAAAAAATTCTTTTTCGGCGAAAGAAAAACATTTGAAATGTGATGGATAAGAGTGTAATTATCACCTCAAGTGTGTAGTATAAAGAAGTTGAATTTCTGCTAACGTTAGTTAGCCATCTAATTCTGCTTGTTAGTATTGGTTTAGATAAATGTAATTTACCAGTTAATTCACACTAAAATAGAGTGATCTGTGTCGCCAAAGCTCTCCAAAGAGACAATATGGGGTGCGATTGAATTTAAAATTATGAAGATATTGCAGTGGAGGAAATGACCAGTTAGGAAAACAATAAGGTGTCAATTAATAATCATTTGTCGAATAATTGGACACAAAAAAAAATTAAAATTATATCCAACTAATGTTATCCTATTCAAGCACGCGTTAAGACGAATTGTTATTGGTCATGTAAAGTGCTCTGTTAATTACTTTTCAACTCTGTTACCCCGTTACCAACTGTTATTTACTCTCCAAATAGTGTTTTCGTGCATTTAAGATATGTGACATGTAATGCTTCATATAACATTTATTAACCTTTAGACTACGGCCGGTACAGTATTTGTACCTTTAAAGTTATACGAATCGCGTAAAGAAAGATTCGCGCCTGTTATACACTCACTGCCAAAAGTTAAGCACGGAGAGTAAAATGTCAATTTCCAGAAGCTAATCTTAATTTGAGAGACTTCAATTTGCAGCAGATGTAAATGGAAGTATGCAAATGTGTTATGTAACAGCCAATCACGGTTTCGTGTAGAGAAATACGCAAAAATGGCAGTCGTATAAGAAGCCAGCATTGTGAAGGGTTAGAGGAGTTGCATGTAAGTGCTGTTAAAAAGTGTTTTGAATTTTCGTACGATTAGTTTTCAAGACAGACGTATTTCTATGGATTCCAGAAGACGAATGGCAAATAGTGAACGCTGACGTTCTGTGGGACGCCTTGAAGCAGGATAAACAATCACCGATGTTGCTATTTTCTTCGGCGTTCATCATTCCGTCATTTCACGTTTATGGAAACAGTTGTCCGAAGACCTGTGTCCGGCCGCCCAAGGGTTACGAACCCCGCAGAAGATCGATATATTGGTGTTGTAGCGAAACGGAATCGAAGAGCGACCTCATCCACTGCCTCCTAGAAAAGAAAGCCTTCTGTCAGAGTGAGCCAAACGTCATGACGTCATCAAGCGGAGGCGATGCTTCGGTAGCTAACGCAAGTAGCATGGCGATGGCAAGCGAAAAACGTGTGTGTATTTATAAGTATCTTTCGAAGTGCTAGGTACAACTGAAGTCTTCACTGCTTTTGAACAGAGCTTCAAAGGTTAGAGAATGAATCTTAATTTCTTATAATTAAAGTGTAGTGTGTACTATTAACTACTTAGTACACACTGAAGTGTAGGCTTAAGAGGTTTTTCTGTTTGCTTTGAAGTTTTGCTATTATTGCTTTTATTTCTGTTAATGTTTTACTGTTGTCCATATTCTCGTTTGCTATTTGCATCTTCAATTTGTTTGAACAAGTATTAAAGACGGACGGTAAAAATTGTGTTTACAGAAACATTTATGCTGACAGGTTATAACATTAAAACTTATTTATCTCTATCATCGAATGGAATGTTATGTACTTGTTTTCGGTGACATTTAATTACATAGTTTGTTTTATTTGAGCAGAATCACTGAATGCTGTAAAAATTAAATTCAGCTTTCGAGAAGAGCTATATTTAATTTTTATTTTTATGTTTGCGAAGATTTTATTTGTACGAAGTACGTTTATGTATTAATTCCTTCACTGTATATCAGGTATGGGCAACCTTTGGAAAGTTGCGGGCTAAAGTTTAGGATATTAATGAAGTCGCGGGCCGTAAATAATAGGTAGTTGTGAAAAAGTAATAATCATAAGGTTTATTTAATTTCATATATTTATAAAGTAGAATGGTAAAGTGACATGAACAGAATAATATCGTATTGATTAAGTATTTACTTACGATCACCCGAAATGAATGAGAAGCTTGAACTTGAGAAACAAGGTAAGAAATGTTGGGATCAATCCCACTAATACGCAGGTGAAGAGAGTTTTCCAAATTTTCATCTGTAGGCCTGGTTCGATACTTCGATTTATTAGTTTTCATCATGGAAAAGAACTATACGAGTATTGTTGATTTGTATCAGTGTTTTTATAACAGTCACATCCAGGGCCGATCCTAGCAGGTGTGTAGCGCGTGCACCGCACGCGGGCGGCCAAAACAAGGGGCGGCCGCAGGCCGCATATAGTTCTATCAAGCAAGCAAAATTTTTTAAAACTTATAATAGGTCGAATAAATATGCTGAATTTTAAATAGTTATTGAAAAATCAAGATAAGTCCCGATTTCCCGATAGCATAGCATAGTTTAAGAAAAATAGAATGTTAGTGTACAGTGTGTTGGTTCATTGTCCATTAATGTCTACTCCTTACACACATTCTTCCTTTGATAACAAAATTCGTAGCAGAGCCGGCAAAACGGCATAGAAAAGGATATTAAATTTTAAATTTCTATCTAAAAAATAACCAAGGGGCATATTTTTGAGGTGCGAAATAAAGACGAGGCTGGAAAAAAATTGTACTATTGACGCGGAACAGCAAAATGTTTACAATCGAAAGAAAAAGCGATGGCGCGCCATCGTTGAAAGAATAATTGCTGTAGTACAATTTTTAGCAAGTCAAAATTTGGCATTCAGAGGAACTAGTACGAAGTTGTATCATTGAGATAATGGTAATTTTTTAAAGGAAATGGAGATGTTTGCCAAATTTGATCCAGTTATTTCAGAACACCTTAATAATGTCAGTCAATACAAAGATAACAAAACACGCATTCCACACTACTTAGGGCAACATTTTCCAAATGAAATAATTAATATTTTAGCCGAATCTATTCGTAATGAGATAACACGCATTGCCAAGAAAGCCAAATATTACACTGTAATTCTCGACTCTACACCAAATATTAGCCACACAGAACAAATAACGTTTGTAATTAGATGTGTGAACACTACTGATGGTAAAGTAGATATTTTAGAATTTTTTCTATGATTTTTTCCAGTAACTAATACCACTATAGAAGGTCTGTGCAATTTTCTATTAGAGAAGCTCTTACCTAGTCTGCAGCTCGAAGTTAAAGATATACGGGGTCAGGGCTACAACAACGGATCGAACATGAAGGGGAAAAATATAGGGCTTCAGAAACGGATTCTCAATATCAATCCTAGAGCATTATACGTGCCATGTGTGGCTCATACATTAAATCTCGTCGTTAATGACGCTTCCAGCACCAGTAATGAAATTCCTGGGTTTTTTATATGGTACAAGAGGTGTGTAATTACATTTCTGCGTCCCCATATCGTACGAGAATTACTAAAAAAACACGTGAAAAGTCTTAACTTTAAAACCGTTAAATGAAACAAGGTGGTAATGTCGTATTAATAATGCTATTAGACTTATAAAACAAGATCTTAAAACATTATTACCGCATTAAATGCCTTAATTGAAGATGCCACCAGAGACACAAAAACAAAAATGGATGCTGAATCAATAATTAAAAAAGTCTTGAAACATTTAAATTTTTGTGTTCAATTTTAATTTGGCAAGATTTATTATCAAGAATTGATGTATTGAGTAAAATGCTTATAATATTTAGTTTCCCAAAGATCTGACGATAATTTTAAAATATTTGTCGATTCAGCAACAACACTTGCTAGAGATTTAGGTATTAATCCCGAATTTCCCATCTCGAAGCTCAGGAAAAAGGTCCGTTTATGTGATTACGATGAACCAGTTTCAAATCCCTTCTAGCAATTCAAGACTGCTTTCTATTTTGCAATTCTTGATCACTTGATCTCTTCGGTAAATGAAAGATTTACCTTATTATCTGAGTGGCATTCAATATTCTGCTTTCTGTATGAGTTTCACAACATTTATAATGATGATCTCATGAAAGCCTGCATGGACTTGGATATTAAGTTAAAGGTACAGGAGGAAGGAAGTATTGTGAAAGATATAGACGGTATATAACTCTTTAATGAAATAATTTCATTCTAAGATATTTTTCCAGGTAAAAAACAGCCAATTGAGGTATTAGAAATTATAGTCAAAAATGATCTCATTCCCTGTTTTCCAAATTTTGCTCTAGCAATAAGAATTTTTTTAACCTTACCTGTTTCTGTGGCTTCAGGTGAAAGAAGTTTCAGTAAATTAAAAATTATTTGAGAAAGAATATGACACAAGAAAGGCTTTCAGATCTGGCCATCTCATCTCTATTGAATCCGAAATCTCTGAAAAAATTGATTTCACCGAAATTATTGACAAATGTGCTTCTCAGAAAGCCAGAAAAGTTATTTTATAGTTAATTATCAGGCAGTCTTTGTAGAAGGACTGATTTATATACTTTTCGTCTCACGAGTTTTATACTTTAGTACTTTTTTTTATTAGATTGTATTTTCTGAGTAAATACTGTTGTTTTGCATTTCTAATCATAAAATGTCTATTTTTATTTCAAAGGTAATATTTTTGTTTAGTTGTTATTTTTTAAAGTATTTCGTCGCTATTATAACCTATTAGCAGGCCAAAAAAATAAAGTTTTGCATTCAAATTTTATTTGTATTTTTATTAATGTTTTACTTTTTATTCGTATACAGGTAGATGAGTTTATAACGTCAACGTTAAGTATTAGTCAAAATATGAAAAATTCTCTAGAGGGGCGGCATATTAGGTCTTTGCACGCGGGCGGCCGACACCCTAGGATCGGCCCTGGTCCCATCCGCAAGTAAGGAATGAAATCAAGAAGAGCAAGGCCGTTTCTCGGATTCAATTAATAACGAAATTTATAATTTTTAGTATCGATTATCCGTGGAATTGAGTGGCGCGATGTGTCGCCGATAACGTGTCTGGCGTCTTTAAAACCTCGTTTTGATTTAATTGGTTCAAGAAAGCAGGCTCAGTCATTTCATATCCAATACTAATTATATTAGTAATAATAACTATATAACGTAGTATTGGAAATACCAACTTTTACATTTTTATATTCAGGTGTGCCGCAAATAATTCAAGACATTTTTAGTGTGCCGTCAACTAAAAAAGGTTGAGAAACACTGACCCACGTAGTTCAGGCTTTTGTTTCCCCCGTCACTCTCTTGTTGGTGAGAACCGAGAATATTTACTTTTTGTTGAGCGCGATTTTAAAATGTTTGGCGGGCCGGATCAAAAGCCGGGGCGGGCCACATCCGGCCCTCGGGCCGGGGGTTGCCCATATATGCTGTATATACTAAAAAGTATTTAATGTCTTTGAGAAACAATTTTTGAAATGATTGTGTGTACTTATTATAATCCTATTGAGATTATACCTTTCAGGGATTTCATCTGTACACCATATTCTATTCGACAATAACTATTTCATTTTTGGAACTGGAATATGTTAAGATTCTGGAAAGGGACATGTGTATGTCAAACGTTGTGGGAGACACGACATTACTCTATCCACAAATACTTGCGAAAAAGTGACGTGTTTCCATTTTGTGCCCGGTTGCGTTGGTAGCAAATCTTCAAAATCTGCGAGAACTACCATCGTGTTGCTGAGGTGTGAATAGTTCACGAACTTGCAAGGTGTTCGCCATTAAATGCCAGAGAGGATTACAAAGGAGACCCTGACAATCCAGAAGGTGTAGATGAATTGAAATGCTTTGTGTGCCCATATTGAGGATATATTTTCAAACAGTGCATCCAAAGCAGTGAATTGTTTCGGTTGTAATAATCACATTGTGAACGACGTCACTCATAACTGCTTAGATCAGGGCTCGAAATACCCGGGTGCACAGGTGCACTGTGCACATGAAAATTAAATTGTGCACCTAAATTTTTCTCGCTAGGTGCATGCCATGCACCTAAATTAAAAACTTAGGTGCACCTTGTGTACCTGAATTAAAAAATCTATTTCGAGGCCTGGCTTAGATGTAAGTAAGGACAATTCTTTTTCCAAGTACTTTATTTCTACTCTTTATGGTATTGATTGGTGCTGTTTTGCTGCAACTTTTGTACAAAAATATAGTACGTTGTTAAATTTCAGTTATTTAATATTATTAGGTAATTTTTTTTTTAATGTTTCAATGTAAATTGACTAGTAGAATCTGAGAAATGTATGTAAATTCCATATCTCTCCATAATTTACATTAGTGTAATGTGTTTTTTTCCCTTTTATTTGCTGACAAATGAATAAAATTTGTTGATTCTTATTACACCTGTGAGCATTTCATTTAATTTTTTCATGCTTTTTATTACTTATTATACTAACTTGTTTCTTTGTGTACGGTATGTTTAACAGCATTTGATTTATTTTGTTATTGATCGTTGTTTTGAATATAAAATATCATTTTTGAAAATATAAACTTCAGTTTTAGCTCTACTATGTAATTAAGAAAGTCATTTTACGTCTTGTAGAAGTTTCTGACAATAACTCAATTAGCAGCAAAGCAATGTCCTTCTTTTATACACAGGCAATGTATTTTTATTTAAACTCTAAAAGTGGAACACTGCTTCCTTTCTTACACTGGAGAAACTTTATGAAAATGGTTCAGGGAACTTACCAAAATATGGTTTCTCTTTAAATAGAAAAGCACTGTGGCCATCAAGTTCAGAAAGGCAAAAGGTTAATTTAACAGTGCAGGTTTTTTAAAATTGCCATTTAAATCAAAGTCTTGTTGAACTTGGCCCAGTACATAATTTACCACATTTTAAAAGTACTGCTTCATACATAGGAATATTTTCTTCTTGATTTGGTATCGTAAATGTTAAGACCTCATATGAATTAGAGTGACGTTTCGGCTGGTAACGTCGAATGGCTTGTACACAATACCATATATCTGTTAGGCATGTGTTTGAAGTGCAAAGCAAAATACGTGCTTCATCGGTATTAATACTTTCGTTGCGTTCTACTTCTAGCGGAACAATTAGCATTAATAGTTTTGTTAATGATCTAGAACCTAGATAATTCATATAATTTCAATCATATTCAAGATTTCCTGAAATATCTTCAACAAATGCAGATATTTCAAATATCAAAGATTTGTTACCTGTTTTAATATATTTAGCTGGGTACTGTTCATATTCAGTCTTAAAAAGATTGAAATGCGAGAGTTGTAAAGAAAATTAAGTTGTAAATAAACCATCAGACAAAATGAATCTTTCAAATTGATAAGCATTAGTGATAGAGGAGAATTATTGCACCCTTCAAATTCTGCTGTTAACATTGTTGTACATAATTACATGCTTGTTGAAAAACTTGTTAGTAAGTATGAAATAGATTTTTTTTTCAAACTGTCAAATCAAAGACATTTGGTAGCAACATTAACTCTAAATACACTGCAAGATAAGAAATGCTTATTGAAATGTGTTTGTGGACATTTTTCTTCCAAAATAATGAGTTTAATAAGATCCTCAATTAACACTTTGTTAAATAACTATTCCAAATCTAAAAATAATAATATTAAAAAAGTGGTAAACAAATTAAAATTAAAGACAAACAAAGAATTATTTGTAATTTTTATACTTATATTGTTGTAATTTAGATGGATTGTTTTATGAATAAATATTTTTGGAAATTATTGGTTCCGTTTTTATGTAACATAAAAGTTTCTAATACTATTCCAGGATGAAATTGGGCTTTATGAATAAGTATTTTTGTTTCATAATACTTATATGAATGTTTTGGTTAGGGTGTGTCTAGGGTGATGATGGATGAAGACAAGTATAACTCAGGTTCTAAACAATGACGATATATTCTATGATTGAGTATACAGCTTTAAGTTCTTAAGCCTAACCAAAAGAAACATTAAACGAACATGTCGATGAGAGCTTCGCAGCTGGTGACTTCGCTCTTTTTCTCCTCTCCTCTGCTATGCCTGTAGCGGCATCGCCCAGCCTTTAGTACTCTGTCGCTACAAGTGTCCCCACGGTACAGGTAGCTTGGTGGATGGGGTGGGGTCGAGTATGCTACACTAGTCTATCCTGACTGGTCGGTCCGCCGACCTTTGCTGTGAATTAAAGGTTTAAAAAAATCAAAAGAAAAAGACAGTCTCAACCATCTCTGAACCAATCTCTGAAAAAAAATTGTTGTTTGACCAAATTTTCAGTTTTGTTTATACCAAAATGGCCTTTCGAGTGTTCAAGCTGAACAATGTGTTTCTGAATGTCTTGTGGAACTACTAAAAATTCTTGGTCATTGACCATTTTATACAGCACGTCATGTTTTAATATGTACTCTGAAGTTGAAGACTGTTTAAGCAGTTGTTTGATACTTTGTGTAAACTCGTCTTTTGTTTGTGCATCGTTGATTTTTTTGTGTTTGCTTATGATGTTGTATTACCAAAACTGGGTAACGACTTAGGGCATCGACGTGACGCATTTGTTTAGCTGGCCTATGGAGCATTTCGTAGTCAAAATCTGCTAAGAAAAGGACCCATCTCGCTATTTTCGGTGGGATATCCTTTTTAGACATTGTTTTTTAAAACCCGACAATCGCTAAAAATTTGAAATTTTGTTCCTACTAGATAATGTCAGAACTTTTTAAGGGATTCGACTATCGCTAAAACTTCTAATTCATAACTTGAATAGTGCATTGGATGAAAATTTTTATCCCTATCCATTTGTAAAAGTATAGCCTCAAAACCTTTAGAGCTTGCATCGCAATGCAGTTGTAATGGTGCTCCTTGTTCGTAAAGTTTAAGTATGGGCTCTTATGCCAAGGCTTGCTTCAAAGCAAGGAAAGCCCGTTTCTGTTCGTGATCAAAGTGAAATGGCACTATGTCCCTTAAAAGGTCACTAAGAGGTCTGACTATTATTGCAAAATCTTTAATGAATTTTCGGAAATATGAACTTATCCCTAAAAAAGATTGGACATGTATAATTGTTTTGGGCTCAGGAAAATTCAGTACCGCTTTTGTTTTGGCTTCAGAGGGACTTGTACCTTTGTCTAGTATGTGTCCTAGAAAAATAATTTTTCGTTGCAGGAAATTGCATTTTTAAAAATTAAATTCAAGTCCGTAGTTCAAAGCGACTTTGCAAACTTTTTTAAGTTTGGAAACCCCTTCAATTTCGTTTTTGGAAGGAATGATGATATCATCCATGTAAATAATTACTGTTCCATCAGCTAGAAGTTCCTTAAAAATGGACTGAATAAACTTTTGAAATACAGATGGAAAATTACATAATCCAAACGGAACTCTTTTAAACTTATATTGACTGTAATGCGATACAAAACTGGTATATTTAGATTTTTCGGGGCTGATAAGAATGTGGAAATATCCGTTCTTAAGATCTAAATTACAATATACTAAGGCTCAATTTGTCAAAAATGTCCTCTATAATGGGTAGTGGAAATCTTTCTTTTATGGTTGCAGTGGAAGTATCAACTTCCTGTAAAAATAGTTCGATGTTGAATAAAAACAAATAGTCGCAGGCGTCCAGGTATGTGTTTAGTCTAGTGTTTTGTTGCTGTTTCCACTGCGAATCCTCAATTTGTTTTTTTATAATTTCGTTTGATATGCGAGAATTTTTTATAGCTTCGTTGTCAGCTGTGCTTTCGTGGATTCTGTGGGCTTCTTTTTTAGATTGTCCAATATGTTCGGGAGAATAATGAAGTCCTCACATAAAATTTTTGCAAACCGCTACGGGAATTTTTATAGTGTTTGCAGGGTTATTGGATAATGCCAAAGAAAGATTTGTTATTTTTGCCTCTTGATAGTTACCGAACGCTCCTCTTAACATAATGGAACTTTCGTATTTCATTTCTGGGGAGAGGAGTGATTTTTTTCATACTGCATATTACGGTTCCATTATCTATGAGGGTTTTTAATTTTTCCCCGTTAACCAAAATGTTTTCGTACTGTAATGTACTGACGCATTCCTTTCGTTTCTGTGGTTTGTGGCTTCCGATTTCATTTACAGGGTTGTTGTGATAAAATCTCGGATTATCTGGTCTTGATGAGTTTTGGTTGTAAAATCCTCGCGTTGGGTTGTTTTGTCTTCAAAACTGTTCGTGTGGCGTTTGTCTGTAATGGTTTTCGAAAGTCGGTTGGCGTGTGTGTGTCACCGAGTGATTTGCGCTTTGAAGCGAAGTAGATGTCACATTCTTTTGCGAGTTGTGGTGGTCTAAACCAATTTTCGCCAGAGCGAATTGAAATATGTGATTGTGTATCCCTTTCTTGAGTACTATAAAGTTCGTCCGAAACCATTAGTTCATATACAGATTTAAAGTCATGGCCATCTCGAAGTCTGCAGTAATATTAGAATGCTCTAGTTAATCTTGCTGCAAATTAAGTATGTGTCTCATTAGGAAATCTTTGACGTCTACGGAAATTAGCGAGACATGCTTGTGGCGTTGGTTGGAATTCTTTTAATACGGTAGCTTTGACCTGTTCGTAGTTTTTCAGTTCATTTTCTGAAACGTATAGGAGGATATTGGCAGCTTTTTCTTGAAAATTTTAATTAAATTTCGGATTTATATTCTTGTGGCACGTTGTTTGTTGCAAAGGCACGTTCGAGCGAATGGAAAAATAAATTGTAATTTTCTGCCTTAGTTGGGACTGGCATACTTAATGTTTTTTCACTTTTTTATTACTTTCTACATTCGGTGGTGATGTGTCGTTCATTCTAGTATTGTTTTCGATAGGAGATTGGTTTGCTCCTGCATTATTTCTTATAGTAGTTAGTTCGAGTTCTCGTTCTATTTGTGCTAACTTAAGTTTCTCGGTGTTTTCGAATTCTTTAGACTTTTTTTCTTCGACGGTTGAACTTATTAAATCTGTTATAAATTATGGGTCTTGTTTGAACTTATAATTTTTCTCAATAATTTCTTTTAGTTTGATTACAGAGGCACCTTCCGGTACAATTTCATCAATTTTTTGAACAACCTTTATGAGGTCTTCTTTTTACGTATTTTTATACTTGCTTAATAAAAAGGTTTGGTCCTACCTTAGATTCTTGTTTGGCTGCGTCATTGTCTGCTTGACTGTTGCACTGGACACGTTCGTTGAGGCGGGGAATTGGCCTCGTGCTTCAGGTTTGGCTATAGAATTTTGTTTCGTTTCGGTCAGTCCAAGAGCTGTTCATTTCGTTTTTCAAAGTTCAGAACCTGTTAAGCCCCCATGTTCTCGTTCGGGTGTGTCTAGGGTGTTGATGGATCAAGACAAGAATAACTCAGGTTCAAGACAATGACGATATATTCTATGATTGATATTCTATCACACAAAACATCGTAAATAAACACGTTTTTTTTGCTTGTTCATGTTTTACATACAAAATGGGAATTTAATTATCCAACTCCGTAATGCAAGACAAAACTCCGTGCTATTTAGTAAATATCCGACTAAGAATGAAAAGGTTTTCAAGTTCCGAAGTACACACATCGCATACAACTCCGCGCGAATAAATTCATAGCCTCCGTGTTATAATGTCACAATCCAGACAGAAGGTCTTCTCTAGGAGGCAGTGCCTCCACACGTGTGACATCTATGGTTGCAGCGTTTATTGGTAAGACGATATCTGTACGTCGAAGGCTACATGGGAATGGACTGTACGACCGGGTACCACCAGTTTGTGTTCATCTAACCGTCCAATCCAAAGGGACACAATTAAAGTGGTGTAGGCAACATGTGAATTGGACTGTGTATGATTGGGCCAACGTTATGTTCACGGATGAGTCGAAAATTGCACTGGTGCCAGATGACAAACGTATAAGGGTCTGGAGAGAACAAGGCACACGCAATCGGCCCCAGAACATCATCGAGCACATCACGCATTCCGAGGTGGAAGTATCATGGTATGGGCCGGGATTTTGTTGGGATATCGCACCGACCTGCACATCTATAGACGGGGTTCTGTGACGGCTGTCCGGTATCGGGATGAAGTCCTAGAATCCACTGTGAGATTGTACGCTGCAGCAGTTGGTCTTTCTATTGTTTTAATGAATGATAATGCGCTTCCCCATAGAGTTGGCATCGTCAACGACTACCTGGAGAGTGAGGGGACTGCGCGTATGGTCTGGCCGGCGTACTCGTCCGACCTTAATCCCATTCAAAATCTTTTCGATGCACTCGGTCGTGAGGTGTCTGTACGTTACCCACCTCCAGCTACTCTCACAGAGTTGCAAACTCCTCTACAGGGAGGAATGGCGTTTACTTGACTCTGGAGTGGTTGATCACCTCATGGAAAGCATGGTCACACGCTATAAAATTTGTATGAGAATGAGGGGTGATCACATATCCTATGAAAAGTATACTTCCGAAATATCATTTAAATATAATGACAGTATTTCTTTTTCCTTATTCCAAGACTTTGCGATACTTTCTGTGTTTATTTATACCTCTTATTACTCTTGGAAATGACATCTTTTTCTTTTGACATATTTATGTGAGCTTAAATGGTTTTCCCGGAATTTTATTATTTCTTTTATGTATAACGTTGGTGAAATGTTATTTTTGAAAACTGCTTTTTAGTCGATTGGATGTTTCTTTGAAGATTGGACACGGTGCTGTGTCAGAGTGGCATCTTTCAGCCGTTATGTTTTCTACGAATGATGAGATGTAGTTGTAACTGTGATATCGCTACCAATTCGTAAATAATTTTTTTTTATTCTTTAAAAAAGGGTTATTTCTTTTATCACGATGTCACACCTATTAATGTTGGTTTTGTTTATTTGTATGGATTTAAACATCATTTTGTTTGACTCCAGTATGACTTTATCTTACAATTTATGAAAATTCAATATTGTTTTCATCTTTGTATTTAATTCTTTGATTTGTTTCATGCATGAACCTATTTGATACTTTACTGCCGCATTTCTTGTCAATCACAGCTTTACTTGTCTTTTTTTTTTTTTCGCATTTTGCCTTTCGTGTTTAACCTTTGGCAGTGAGTGTATCTATAGACGTAGTCAAAAGGTTAAAATTATAAATAATAAATTCACTTTTCTATATAGTTCTTCCTATCTGGTATCAATCGGACAATTTTGGCGTAATTAATTTTAATTTCAGATACATCGAAGACATGAACTATTAAGTACCTATTTCTTGATTTATTGATTAGTTTCCTATTTTTATTGCGTAAACATTCTTGAAGAATTTGATTTAAATTATCTCAAAAATAAAAAAATATCTACTCTTAAATTAACTTGCAGTTTTGTGAAAGCTTAAGAAAAACCACTGAAAATCATCGCTATATTTCATACTTCTGGTAAGAGACAGCGTATCAAAGATGCAGAAATCGATCTATGGAATGGAATGTTAAATTATTTGATAGACAGTGTGTAAAAAAATGATTTAATTTCTGAATGTGCCAGTGATAAACGAATAACAAGTAAATACAGAAGGATCTCATCATACGAATTGATCTGTGATGACTACAAAGTAAAATTTGTTGCATGAAGGAACAGAGATGAAATTATTAAAAGTAGCACTTGTTTCTATGTTTGGACCAAATTACCACAAACGCTTTATAAATAACACAAGTTCTAAGTCAATGACAAAATATTTAACTCCAAAAGTTATCGACAGATTTGCAAATTCTGAAAGTATGCCTTGGTTTAAAAAAAAATATAGTAAGTTAGTTAATTTTGATGTTTTATTATAAATATGTAATTCATATTTAGCCCATAATTGTGTTTTACGTCTGTTTTTGATTTTACTGCAGTTTTCAAAAATCGGACCAAATGCCTTCCGAACAATCGCAATAGCTTGAAGTTGTGTTGCAAAACACTGAATATAATTCTGCACCTGGGCTTATAACATTTTCCACAAACCACTTCCACGTAACACATACCACTACCACGTAACACATACCACTACCACGTAACACATACCACTACCTTCCATGTAACACATACCACTACCACGTAACACATACCACTGCTGCATGACTTAACATTCTTTCGATCACTGTTTTGTACAACAACTTTCAAAATTTCTGCCCTATTCCTCATATTGTTCCAGCTATTCTTTGTAGCATTTGATATTGGAACATGGATTTTTGTTCTAATGTGTACTTGAGCCTCCCAATTTAGCTTTTCGTCTAAAATAAGTCCTAGGTACTTTAATGTACAAGTTCGTTATATGCCAGTAAATGAAAGGTCTTTAGCCGATGAAAAAAGCGTTTATCATTATAAAGAGCGAACAAATTATACTTAAAAAAGTAGGGTTTTAAATATATTAATACCCTCAGCACTAAGTATTTTGGCTATTCTACATCACACGTTAAAAAAAAATGGAATACGCAAAGCTACCAGAGGAGAGGTTATCAAGACACATGCCATCAAATGGTTGAGTGAATTTGATCGTGAAATGAAAAATATTTTACTTAATAAAATGGATGACAGACAAAATTAAGTTGTACAATCAAGTATTGCAAAAAACAATACTGAAAACATACAGAATCCTCCAACTGTAAGTACCGATACAGAGCAGACAGCTAATCAAGTACTTGAAACAGATACATCTATCAAAAAAAGAAGAAACGTCGAATATAGAGCAGATGATGCCGAGTTCCGTACCGAAGAATTTAATACGTTTATTTATAAACATTATTCTTTATTTGGAAGACCATCAAAAGGTCATTTCTTGGCCATCCGAATTTCTACGCAAAGGTAATATAGTGAAACTATCCGGTATTGTTGACCTGAAAGATTATCTGGTGCAAAGTAGAAAGAGAGATAAATACACTATATATATATCCTACAGCAGTGCTCTTCAACCTTTTTATCGCCACGGACCGGATCATCGATTGATAATTTTAACGCGGCCCGCTGAGAGGGGGGGGGAACGTTGATTGTTTATATTTTAAATTGTTTTGATTTAATAATTTTAATTTAATTGTATTTAAACATGCCTTCAAAATAAAATACAGTTACACCAAAAAATGAATATAAAGTGATTTAACATTTTAACTCACTAGAACTTGTTTCATTGCACCGAGACGGTTTCATCTGGGGGTAATAGGAGGCAATGAGACCCGAAGTGTGTTGCTTATGTTCAGTTTATTACGTTGTTTTGTTTTGGTTGCTGTCACTGCAGAAAACCCCGCTTCTAGGTTGTCGGAAATGGCAGTAGTGATTTAAGTGCTGTGGTGGCAATCTCAGGGTATTCCACCATGACTTTAATCCAGAACACCGGCAGTGTTGTTGTCTCGAACGTAGTTTTAAGGCCGCCTTCATTTGCAATCTCCAGCAGTTGATCTTCTTCTTGCACAGACATGCTAGATTCGCATGATTTGACAAATGGGTTGCGATCCATTCCTTACTAGTTCTTGGATCTTTTGTGGTTGGGAAGTAGCTATAAAACTCTTTTAAAAGCAAAGACAGGTGATAGTGCACCAACTGGGAGTATGAATGTTTAGGCTCAGTCTCGCCTAAAATCCCCGCTAATGTCTGAAACATGTCCAAAATGCCTCTGTTCACGCGCCATCCCCACAACTTCAGTTTGGCTTTAAATGCAGCTAATTTGTCTGCCAACTTGAAAACAGCTGTCACATTTGTCAAAATTGGAAAATAGAGACATACAGAATTCAGAAATCATAATTGAAGCTCTGGTAACAAAACAAATTTCAAGTTATGATTTACCGCCTCCTAATTTGTGTGGACATTTCATAGATAAGAACCGCACAAACCCGAGAGAAATACACCCCATTAAATAAAATGGAAATAATTTAATGTTCCTTGGGCGGCCCGGTACCATTTGATCCACGGACCAGTACCGGTCCGCGGACCGGAGGTTGGGGACCACTGTCCTACAGTATTAGATCGGACGCCAGCGGACTCGCATAAAATCCGACTACTTGTTTGGGGGTGTTTTTCGTGGTATGGCTTGGGACCTTTGCATGTTGTTCATGGTCAATTGAACGCCGACGCATACATGAACATTTTTGACAATCAGGTTCTTCCTACGCTCTGGCAATTTTATGGAATGGAGGAATGTTACTTGCAGAACGACAGCGCTGTATGTCATGTTGCATCCTCTGTGAAGCAGTGGTATCAAGATGTGGATGTAAAACGTCTTCCTTGGCTTGCTCATAGTCCCGACCTAAACCCCATAGGACATTTGCGTGACGCGTTAGAGCGACGCTTGCGGACCAGGGAACCACGCCCAAAATCTACATCTGAGCTGGCGACATTCTTACAGCAGGAATAGACACAAATACCCATGGCTGTGTATCAAAACCTGGTTGAAAGTATGCTCAGAAGGGTTGCTAGTGTAACTGCAGCACGTTGGGTACCATCCCCCTATTAAAGCATGTATTCTTTCCCTTATACCATCATATCTTGCTGTCCAGTTCATTATTGTAGGGTAGTGTATGTAATGCACATGATCAAGGATCTATGAAACATTTCATGCAATTGATCTCATCAAGAGAAGAGTAGAGTCAGTCCTTATTTTCATAGGATTTGTATTTGGTCTCCTAATACGTTTACAATTGAAGTACATATTCATATTTGGTCTCACAATGATATTCGACAAAGGTTAAGTCGATGGCATAAAAATTGCAGAATAATTCTCCTTCAATTTGTGTAACGATACGATGGAATTACATTTATATTTTCAAAGAAAAATCATATTTAATTCTCCTAAATGGCTTCCTCAAAGGTTACTCAAAAATTAAACGGAAAATATTACTAGTGAAAAGAACGTTACTGTAATGGATCCATTCAATTTGTAAACTTATTATTCTTAAAAAGAAATGCAATGCACAAAATCTCGTAGGAAAACCTTTTAAACGTGTATGTGTTTGAATAAATTTGTTTGTTTCACAAATAGGTTTCCTGACTATCATTTTAAAATTATCAGTCTTTTGTTAACAAAAGACTGAGAAGTGTGGATAAAAAAAGATAAAAAATTTGTAAAATGTCGTTATTCAATAAAATTGAAAGTGTGATGTTAAGAACACACTATCTTGTATTCACCTTCAAAATCAACAAAAAAATCATGAATTTATCATTGTTGAAGTAAAAGTTTTTCATTTTACAATTACTTTTCTCTTGTAGATAGAAAACAGTGAGGATTTCTTTTAGCAACACGAAAAATTATTGGAATCTTCTCTACTATAAAGCTCTCGAGCAGTTTCATAGACAGATTCTGCATTTAAGAAAGATAGAAAATCGAAGTTCAAGATTAAGTAGCTTAAAGAAACATTATCTGAAACTATTACTTCTCCTAAATGTTTCCAATCAATGTCACAGGATGCACTGACAAAGTAATGTTCAAGCGATCAATAAAAGACACATAGAACTTTCCCGTACCTCCTTCAAATGTTCTAGGATGAGCACGCCTTGGTAATTTTGGATTTTTTTGTAAGATTCGTTGATTAAGAGCTCATTTGAACAGAAACTGATTAATGAATTTGAAATTAATAATTATTTACAGGATGTTTTTATAGATTACAGAATAGTTTCAAAGGGGGGAGGTCTAGATAATTTAAACTTAAGAATTTTAATCAGCGCATAAACTATTATCCAAACACAACGTTCTCACAAAGCCTCTTCTCTGGTCATACTTTAAAAAACAAATTTCGGCACATTTTCGAGGGGTGGCCTACGAATTGCCAGCTGTCGTTGTTTTAAAGTTCTTTGGGATTGTACTCTATACGTCTTCCCTGAAGAAGCACATCCGTATCCTTATTTACGATGCAGCTAAGCTGGAATCTTTATATACAAGAACACGAAAAAAAACTTTGTAATACTAATGCTAATGGAACACCTAAAAAGTTTTGAATTGGTCCTAAATTTACAATTTCATATACACATTCATACAATTTCATATATAAGGATAAAAATACATCATACAAAACTTGATCATTTTTATTAAAAATAGCTAGATCAGTGTTTCCCAAACTTTTGACACATGTGTACCCCTTCTATAATTTTCGTAACGCTGAGTACCCCTTGTCAAAAAAATGGATGTATTTTAATAACAATCAAAATGTATTTTTTTTCTTTTTTTGTGACATACACAAAATAATAAGAAAAGATAAATAAAATTATTCATAATAAAATATAAATAAAAGTTCTATTATAAATGATGTTTATTTGGATCAATGACAAGAATGAAATTGTTTGTGCTGAGATAACAGATCGTCATAATTTTTTTCCCTGGTTGTTAATTTTATTCTGAGATGTGGTTCCACGTCCAAGTCTGTTCCTTTTTTTCGACTTAATGTCTACAGATGCTGAAAAAGCAACTTCACATAAATGTGAAGTTGGAAAAAGGCAAGATGTATTTCAGAACTTTTTCTGTTAAAACCGAATACACAAGTTGCATTTGTAACCAGAATGATGTTAAAGCACTCTCCTTATGTTTATTTTTCAAGAATCCGTCTGAAGCCAATTCCAACAATTGCTCTTCTTCCGCATGCGAGAAATCTTCTGGCTTGGATGTTGTGTTAATGTGAAACGGATATCTTATCCATTCAATATTTTTGGTTAAATCAGGGAAATAGTTTTTCAAGCCCACTTGCAAACTCTCCAAATGCTGTGTTATGCATTTCAGAGTATCAGCATCAATTTTAGTAGTCGAACTTGTTATAAACTCATGAAGAGAGGGAAACGAGTCTACTTTTCCATTACCAACTCTCTTTTGCCATAACTTTAGTTTTGCGATGGCAGCGTTCACTTTATCTTGAACGTGAAACAATGAAATTTCTTTGCCTTGTAACGTACCTTTATACGTGTAACGCATTCGGGCGCAATGTGCCTGAATGCGACCACGAAGCGCGCTAATAAAATTAAAAGGTTGGGTCCAAACATCCGATAAGAGCCTACTAGAATAAGTAGATATCTACCCCTTCTACGAGACGAGTGGGGAACGGTTGCGCACGACGGAGGGTTAACGAAGTAAGTTGTTTCTGTAACGAAGTGTGGTATATTTCCGCCGTGTCACTCCGGACCATCTCACGCCTCACAAGACTGTCTTGACTTGACTCATGACAACGTAGAATTAGGCGCAGCTAAGCACAGTGCAGTGCATATCCCCTCTAAACTCCGGTGCAACGCGTACCCCCACCAAACTCTTCCCGTACCCCTGGGGGTACGCGTACCACACTTTGGGAAACACTGAGCTAGATCATCCACCATATAACAAAATAATACATTCATCCTTCTTTTGAAAAAACATGGACAAAATTTGAGAACGAACAAATCCAATATATTTACTGTTTCGGATACATGATAATACCAATTTCTACCTGATTGTTTGAATCCGTACAATGGTTTTCTTAATCTTAAAAAATACTGATCGGTCACAATATGTTTAGATACACAGTAGCCCATAAAAAATTCCATAAAAATAGTTCCTTTTAAAGGGGTATACAAATATGCATTCTTAACATCACAATGCGTATGTTTATACCCTCCAATAATGTCTAAAAGAACATAAAACAACTTTAGTGAAAAATCAACAACTGGTGAAAATGTAGATGAAAAATCTACACCATATTTTTGTTTATGGCCGTGAGCAACAAGTCTGGCTTTAAACTTAGCAATCGTACCATCAACCATTGTTTTCAACGCATAAACCCATATTGAAGTAATAGTTTTGCACTTATCTGGCTTATTTCCCAAACTTCCATTTCTTCAATAGTTTTAATTTCGTCCTTTATAGCATTTCCCCATTCAACGCTAAATTTTGAATTCTCAGCTTCCTTATTACTTTGTGGAACTTCATGAAATAGGCCATACACTCAACTTCGAATTGATCAATAAAGGATTCATTTGAGTCGGATTCTATTTCCTCACTCGCTATCTTATGTTCTTTAACGTGCTTAAAACTAAAAAATCTTCATCAATCGATAGTCCTTTTTCTTCTATGTATTCTTTAACATCATTTTTTGATCTGCAACGCGTTCCATCTGGAGTATAATAGTAAACATTTACAGCGAACTCGTGTTTCGATATATCTCTTTTCGAGTCCAATCGTTAGTTTTGTTACCGCACAAATCTCTGTTACTTTGCGGAACTTCCTGATCACCTAAATCTTTAGTTTTGTCTTTTTCAGATGTTGACGAAGATTGAGGTTTTGCACATTCGTGATCATCTATTTCTGACCCACTCGAATCATCTGATAAAATCTCAATGTAATCTCTAAAGTTAGACTGCTTTATAAAACGTGCAACTTTCACCGAATCACAATCCCTAACACAGATTCATCAGTTCTATTTTGTTTTGATTCAATCACTTTATGGCTCAATTGGATCATGGTACGGTAACCTTTAGTATGCTACCAATATACCTTTTCTCAATTTAGGTTGCAATTTAGTACGTTTTACTTTCGGAATGTAAATGAAGCACAAACTTCCAAAAACACGAAAATGTTCAATATTTGGTTTCTTTTCCAAGAAACGTTTATAAGGGTTTGCGTTTGGATCCACTGAATGTTGTACTCTATTTATAACATGGACATAATACTGGAGAGCTTCCGCCCAAAATCCAGGTTCTAACTTCGATGACACCAGCAATGTACTAACAGCGTTCATAGCGTCACCATTTACCTTTTCAGCGATTCCCATAATTTCAGAGGAATGAATATTCGATAGTTAATGTTTAATACCCAAGTCTTATAGTTTTGAATCTAGTTTCCGATTACAAAACTCCAAACCATTATTGGACCTCACTTTAACAACTTCAGTACCGAGTTTCCTTTCAAACGTACGAATAAAGTTTAAAATTGTTTATGCTGCGGCACTTTTATTTTTGAAAGGAAATGTGATAACCAACGAGAATAGTCATCAATGGTCTCTAAAAAATATTTTGCCTCTTCCTTGCTTGTTTTAGGGGTTGGACCCCATAAATCGACATGTAGTATCTCCAATGATCGGTTACTTTTAACACCTTTCATCCTCTTAAAAGGTCCTCTTTTAAGTTTAGCTAAAATACAGTCATGACAGTAAATTTTTGAACTTTTAACTTTAGAAACACATGACATGAGTTTAGAATGAATAGTTTTGAACACGGAACCGGCGTTAATATAATGAGCACACACCTTTTGTGCTAATCATATTAACGCCGCATATGTGCACCTTTGTTCTAATGAACTAATATCAACAGATTTCACAAAACTTTCGAATTCTGGTTACATTCTTTCAAAAACAATTTTATTGTTCGAGCAAAACCAGACTGAATAAATTATGGCTTGTATCTGGTACATACAAAACATCATTAACATATACATTAACACAATAATTTTCACCTTTTAATATAACATATATAGTTCCTATATATACCTTGGCCGACCAACCGGTATAGTGGTTAAGGTGTTAGCCTCTAGATCGGAAGGTTTCTGGTTCGAATCCGGGTACGGGCATGGATGTTTGTAAACGTATGGTGTAGAGGCGGCTGGTGCACCTTAAATCTGTCGTGGCCGAAAGTCCTCACGTTGGGTTGGCGTGGAAGTTTGGAGAGTGGGGTGCCAGCTCAGGTGTTGCTTCGTCATCTGACCGTGGTTCAAAATTACGAAGTGTTGTCCTCGGATCTTTCCCTTAAGGGACTGATACCGGACCGTCGTCAATAGCCCGTTGTGTTGCTCTAGTACGACGTTAACTAAAAAATTACCAATTACCTATATATACCTTAAGCTTCAATTTCCTCTTTACCTTGCTTAACACTTTTCGAATTTCTTTAAATGTTACAAACAGTCTATGTTCACGACAGAAATTATAGAAGCTCCAGAATTCAAATATAAATAAACTAAAATTATTATGTTCTACAGAAATAGCCTGCATAAACAAACTATCAGGTTTTGAATTTGAAAGTTTAGAAAGCTTTTCATTTACTCTAGCATTTTTGAAAATGTGTACATTATCTTTATATTTTGCTAAAGAATAAACATTTCGTTTCGGGAAATTAAAAAAAAAAAAAAAACGAAAAGCATGATTACCCCCTTCCTCTCTTCCCCCCATTTTCAGCATCTCACCTCATTTAAATTTTTAATTACACTTTGCTTATTTTGAAACTCATTTTTTACATATTTTTGTTTTGAAATATTTACATATTTCGATGACCCCTGGCTAAAACTAGAATTTGAACCCACATGTAATTGATTGTGCAATCTAGCTTCCTCCGCCAGAAGGGCTTTGTGATACTTTATTTGAAGAAAAACATTTATCTTCTAATTGATACACTTTGCTGTAGCATTTGCTCAAAACGTTCTGGCTGATTTGAAAACATTTTATACGCTAAATGTTTATTGTGAATTATGCAGTCTAAATTTTTCAGTTGACGAGATGAATCCTCTAAACGTGATAAATAAATAGAAACAGTCTCATCCTCTCTCATAAAAGCACTAAAGAATCCATTTAGTAACCACCAACCAAGGTTTTGAATGAAGACTCGAAAATCCATTGCAACTTCTTCCATGTTTCAAATGGGTCTTTTTCGTTTACGATGAGGGTTGTAACGTCATGAACTACGTCATCATGAGCACCCAGAATGCTTTGCGGAAGCAGAGGAAGAACAACGAGTGCGGATGGGACGGCTGATGACGTTGGATTCAACAAAATTTAAAATGTCTTTATTTTAATTTAATGTCTTGTTTTTACGTCCAAGTGGTGCACGGTCCTGTAATTTGTGTTTGTGTCGTCCAAGCAAATAAAGACTTGACGGTCTAATCCAGCTACCTTATTCCGTCTATGAAACACCTTACAGGGTCTTTACTCCTGGTTCTAATGCTCTGTATATAATAGAAATGGCTTTGTCGCATCGTCTGGTATGAGCATTTTTCTCGCTTTGCAGTAGCAGTCACTTCAGTAACGGAATCTTTTCTGGACACAATTCCATTTTATCTCCGGTCACGAAGCAACATCTCGACGTCGACTTTCCATGCTCGATAATTCGACGAACCCTTCAATTTAGGAAAACTCAAAGCAGTTGGAACAGGAACTATCTCGTCACCCTTTACGTCACTTTTAGAAGCTTCAAAATCTCAAATAAACTATAGAAAACATTTGCAAGTTTCGGCAGAAAAGCAACACATGGGCACATAACCATGAATTGGTCATTAAAATCATAAATCATAAAAATAGTCAGGTGTAAACACAACATTTATTTAACTTAAATCATGACGTACACAACGGTATAGAACAGCATAATAGAGCCATTGCTTGGATAACTGACCAAGCTTTTAAGCAACCTCCTTCACTCGCGGAGTAAAATATTTGCATGTGACGTCAGTATTGTGAATACTCTTCATTTCACAAATATTCTTCTTTCACAATAAATTATGGACTTTCAGTTGGTACACGTAATTGATTGAGAGCAACAAAGTAAGAATTCATAAAATTTAAGATAAATCATGAAGCTGATAAGTGAACCATTGAAAGATCCTGTATTGACAACAGTACAATATTTTAACCTAAAAAAAAAAAAAAAAATGCAGACAATTTATATTTTTATTATTAAGGTATTTCAAAAGCCACTTGTAATACTTACATAACTTGTTTTGAATAATGTCTTACATGTCCTTGAAAAATGAACCGATGCGTTTATAGATCTAAAGGTCCTATATTAAAACAATTTTATAATACTTAAGGTCTTTTCTTTTTCCCTCAACTGCACGTTTTGTCTTTTACGCTTGACCAGGGATGACGAACCTATTTCACTTTTGACAGAGTTGGCGCGCACCAAAATTTTGCAGGCACGTCAACGATTTACAGGTGATATCATTTTATTTATTTAAAAAAGAATGAAGACTTTGTACACATTGATTATTTTCGACCAATTTCATGTTTTCTATTCTTTTTGGGTCCTTCTAATGCAAAACACGTCTCTTGATTGTTTGGTATCTGTCTGACTGTATGTGTGTGCCCGTACTAGGTCCAAACAGTTGAGTATATGTTCATGAAACTTTGCATACTGCGAGTACTTACATTCATTAACTGAACTTAGTTGCGTAAATCTGTCTGTCCATCTTCCCATTTTTGTACGATTTTGTGTCTGTTTGTTTGTACAATTACAAAATTTATTCATCATAGTCTCTTGTAATGTTATATATTTGACACAACATATATTAATTTATTGAATACATTATTTAAAATTTATTGAATAAATTATTTAAAATTTATTGAATATATTATTTATAATTTATTGAATATATTATTTATAATTTATTGAATACATTATTTAAAATTTATTGAATAAATTATTTAAAATTTATTGAATACATTATTTATAATTTATTGAATACATTATTTAAAATTTATTGAATGCATTATTTAAAATTTATTGTATACATTATTTAAAATTTCTTTGCTTATATATTTAGGAAAGTTTGATGTTAAAACATCTGAAAAACTATATTTAAATCAACCATAATTTGATAGTTATAAAATAGCTGGGAGAGGTACATTGAACATTAAAACAAGTATTCATTACTTTTCGTTCAAAGCTTTCTTAAAATCTGTTTTAAGATGTATTTCGGGATTTCCAATTTGATACTTTTCATTCAATAACTGTAATAAAGGAAAGTTATGATTTAATTAGTTTTATAGAAACATTTTTCTCATTGTATGATACGTTTTGGGGAAAGCTTTTGTTTTAAATGTGGCATACAAGGCATTTATATACATTCTCTTAACTATTCTATGCAATCTGGGTAACATTGGTTCACTCCCCGAGAGACTTTTCTTTCTTACTAAAAAATTAAATTCTGTTAAAATGTAAAATATGACATTTATTTACAACTGTGGAATTATGTATTTAACAACTGTGCACTTCACTAGAGTGTGGTAGTTGTTACATGTGATGAATAGGAATTACAATTTATTAACGAAAGCGGAAGTTGACTTAACCAATTCAACCTTAGTAACGCCGGGTAATTCTGCTAGTCTTCTTCTCTACTATTATATTTCTGTGTTTATATGTCTCGGGTGTGTATGGGGTGCCCTGACGAATTTATGGCATTCACACTAATGAAATTTGGCACACATGTAGTACGAATTTTTTAGCAATTTTATAGACCAGCCCGATTTTTTAAATTTAATCTTGAAAATTTTAAAATTAATTTAATGCGATTTTTAATTATTATTCCCTTTCCTCCGAATGGTAACAGTCGTGATCGGTATTGAATGAATCCGTATTTCCTGCGCGTGTGTAGCCGCTCTATTACTGGATATCCTTTTTGAAATTTATTGCCTTTTTAAAAGCATATTAACTTTTAGTTAGCGTCAACTTTTATACTTCAATTTTTTTACTGTGCTTACTTCATTTTTGCTACTGGATAACGGTTGTGCAATACGTTTGTTATTGTTTATTTTTTAGACTATCGTAGTTTGGAATTTGATTTTTGAAGTATATTCACTTTTAGTATTACTGAATATACTATATGAAATTTATTGCATTTTTTAAAAGTATATTAACTTATAGTTAGAGTTAGCTTTTAATCTTTTATATATATTTTTTTTTTGTGCTTACTTCATTTTTCGAACTGTATAACGGTTGTGCAATACGTTTGTTGTTGTTGTTTTTTTAGAATACGACAGTTTGGATTTTGATTTTTTAAGCATATTCACTTTTAGTTTGGATTATTTGGATATTTTTTTCAAAGTCTAGCGATATTTTTTTAATCTTTTGTGCAATTTCTGTTTTTGTTTGTTTGTTTTGATGTCTTATAGAAAGAAAAGCGATATTATTTTTGTTTTCTTTGGTTTCCTAAAAAATGTCCACAGAATTTTAAAGGTCTTTACTGCACTCAGTCCAATCTTGGATTTTAATCATTTATGCAAACTAAGAACATTTATTCTATGTAGTTCTACGCTCACAGGATGATGATGTGCTTTTAGAATTTCAACGTTTTACTGAGAAGCAAAGACATGTTCCATCAATTTATTGTCGCTATGTATTCGGAGATTGAATCGGAGAAGGTGTTGTACATACGACTAAATCAGATGACTCAACAGTGGAACAGTATGCACATTTGACGGATCTGATTCAGATGCGTTAATGAACGATGGAAATGTTGCTGCACGGAAACTTAAGTACACAGAAATCGCTATACTTCCAAAAAGATATCAAAACCAAAAGTAACAGGTGATGCTTTTGTAAATTTTTATATTGCATAAATTATCAAAATTAAATATTGCTATTCTTTCCAAAAGACACTGAAACACAGAAACAAACACAAAATTGCATTAAATAATAACAAAATTATGGCCTTTCGCTATAACGGCCTCTTTTCATGTACGCCCCACAAGGTTTTGTTATATGACTAAAACAAATGCTGTTTTTATGCTTTTGTTTAACATGAGCTTCTCCCTTTACATTACATGTCTTTGCTTCTCAGTGAAATTAAGAAGCTTAAGAACTTGTATTTCTATGTGTTGCAATTTGGGTGGCCAGCAGTGCAGTTCTTAATTTTTTCTACGACTGCGGATAACTATTCTAAAGCTATAGAACATTTGAAAAATAGATTTTGTCGTGAGGATATTTCAAGTTTATCACAGAGATCTTTTGCAGCTGGTTTTAAACAATAACAACAGCCATGGAAAAGATTTCAATATATCATCGTTGTATGATAGTTTAAAAACAAAATCGTTCGCTCGAATTCCTCGGAGTCAAAGAAGATAAATATACCAGCATTTTATTTCCGCTCGTCGAATGACGTTTTCCTAGCGATATTTTGAAAATTTCGGAAAAGAAGCGGAAGAAGTTGAATACAGGTAAGAATAAATAAAAGTATATTCTTGAATTTTTGAAAAATGAAGTCTCTGAAGAGCGAATTATGTTAGCTCGCACTTGTTTTGGTTTTGATAAAGCTAAAAAACATTCTAAAGTTGTTATCAGATCTGATGATGTTAATGTAGCTACTGCGAATAATTTAATTGTTGGTAACACTTTAAAAAATCACCTGCTAAGAAGTATGACGAATTTCGTCTCTTTTGTGGTAAATTGCATTAATCAGAGAAATGTTTTAATGTTAGTTCTCTCTCTTACGAGGACAAAAAAAATATTGTGTTTAAATAGGGAGCATGATTTCTTAAAAACGAAATCATATTTCTCGTAATTGTAGAGCTAAAGTTAAATGTACTGTAGGCAATAGAAGGCATTTAGCAAATCTATGCCAAAATATCAAAAACAATAATTCGTTGTCAGGAGATTGGAAACCAAAAGTAGAGAGTTCTGATAATGTCTAAGTAGTAAGGTTAAAAGTTTTAACACTCTGTTACAAACCATAATTGTTCGTGTCAAAAATGGTAGGGAAAAACTGGTGCAAGCTATTATTGATCCTGGCTCCGAAAAGTCCTATATAACGGAAGATAGTATCACATTTTTAAGGTATGATAGCTGTGGTGAATCGAAATTGATTCATAAGTTGTTTGGTGGTGTTGAGACTAAAGTTACATCGCTTCTATAAAGTAAATTTAAGTAGTTTTAATGATAGAAATAATTGTCAGATTTTTTTGTTTGAACGAACTTGTGATCTGTTCAGACGTCAGAAGGTCTATGGTTATCTAAACTAAATGATTTTGGTATAAGAGTTACTGATCTAGAAAATAACTCCTTTGAAATCGGAAATGATATTAAATTGTTGATAGGAGCCGATGTTGCGGGAAAGTAGTTGACCGGGATTATTAAAATTCTAAAATCATGTCCGGTTGCTGCTCAGACACACTTAGGTTAGACATTAATGGGTAAGATTCCCGCAAACAAATCTAATAATAGGGATTCAAAGGTTTAAAATTAGTAAATGAAAGCTCAGTTGCTAATTTGTGGAAATTAGATGTTTTAGGCATTACTGACCCTGTAGAATCTATAACCAAACTTGAGAAACATGAGCATATTATGCATTACTTTAAGGACACCGTTACCAGAGATCTGGAGGGAAGGTATAAAATAGCGTTACTATGGGTTTCAGATAATTATTGTCTCCCAAGTAACAGGACTTAAGCTGAAAAGCGTCTAGTTAGTTCTTGCAAAAAACTTAAAGATCTAAATACGACGGATGATTATGGAAAGAGCCGACCAACCGGTATAGTGGTTAAGGTGTTAGCCTCTAGATCGGAAGGTCCCCGGTTCGAATCCGGGTTCGGGCATGGATGTTTGTAAGCGTATACCAGCTCAGGTGTTGCTTCGTCATCTGAACATGGTTCAAAATTACGAAGTAATTGTTAGGGGCAATGATGGCCCTCCCACTGGGTGCTCCTTCACAAGTGGCCATCACTTCCGGCCTTGTAGTGGCCAATAACTTCGGTCAAATGTGCCCGCCATTAGAAAAAAAAAATTATGGAAAGATATTCGATTCATGGGTACAAGAAAAAGTCATAGAAAGAATAAATGGTGATAGGGATTCTCAGTTTCATTACCTACCTCATAGACCTGTATTCAAAGTGTTGAAAACAATACTTATTAGGAAAGGTAATTAATCTACCTTACCTTCTTTTTCACTTGTCTTGCTTCAACTTCTACTTTAACCCGGGTCGTTGAATGAGAATAACTTCTGTTTTATACTTTACAGCAATCTATACTCACAAATTAGCAATGAAAGCAAAATACTTTTCGACAACTGTCAAACCCAAATAAGAAGCTTAGAAACCTTAGGTGTTTCAACGCAAACATTCGAAAATTTAATGTGCCCTATGATTCTGAAATTACTCCCACATGATTTGGTTTTCGCATTTAACAAAGAATATGATTGCGGAGAATTTACCATTAACAATTTAATAGAATTTTTGGGTAAGCATTTAAATGTTTTGGTAATGGTAATGGTAATTTTAGTTAACGTCGTACTAGAGCAACACAACGGGCTATTGACGACGGTCCGGAATCAGTCCCTTAAGGGAAAGATCGAGGACAACACCTCGTAATTTTGAACCACGGTCAGATGACGAAGCAACACCTGAGCTGGCACCCCACTCTCCAAACTTCCACGCCAACCCAACGTGAGGACTTTCGGCCACGACAGATTTAAGGTGCACCAGCCGCCTCTACACCATACGTTTACAAACATCCATGCCCGGACCCGGATTCGAACCAGGAACCTTCCGATCTCGAGGCTAACACCTTAACCACTATACCGGTTGGTCGGCTTTAAATGCTTTGGAGAGAGCTGATGCTTGCCAACATGATAATGCTTAAACATGTACATATTCTTGTGTAAATATTTAATGATAGCAATAAATGTTTTAAGTTTGTAAATATAAAAAGGCCTTTTGCTTTCATTGCTAATTTGTGAGTATAGATTGCTGTAAAGTATAAACCAGAAGTTATTCTCATTCAACGACCCGGGTTAAAGTAGAAGTTGAAGCAAGACAAGTGTAAAAGAAGGTAAGGTAGATTAATTGCCTTTCCTAATAAGTATTGTTTTCAACACAAAGAATCGAGTGATACCACTTGAGTAAGACCAGTTTTCGATACTTCGGCCCGTATCAAAGGACATCCCTCCTTAAATGATTGTTTGGATAAGGGTCCAAACAAGATAGAATTAATACCATCCCTATTGAATCGTTTTCGAAAACACCCTATAGGAGTTATTTCTGACATAGAGAAGGTATTCTTGCAGATAAAAGTAAGAGAAATTGATCGGGATCATCTGAGGTTATTGAGGGAGAATAACAAAGGAGAAACTGATATTTACAGGCATAATCGTGTAGTATTTGATGTTAATTGTAGTCCTTTCTTATTGGCGGCAACACTTAACCACCACTTATATGATTCTCCTGAACATCTTTTAACTACAGCTAATATTCTGAAGGAATCATTTTATATGGACAATTTGTTTGTAGTTTTCGGACAATTGAAGGAATGAATGAATTTATTTCGGAATAAGATCGCTACTATCATTAGCAAAATTCAACCTTCGAGGATAGTAGTAAAATTGTCTAGTGGAAATAGATAACTAAGAATCTAATGATTCTGTAGCTGTCATGGAACAAAATTAGGATTTAAAAACAGATAGGATTTCATGCAAAATTGATTCTCATGGGAAGGAGCGAATTATAGCAACTAAACTGGCTTTTCTCTCATCTGCACATGAAGTTTTTGATTCCATCGGATTCACTTCTCCCGTAACCCTGTTTCCAAAATTGATTATTAAAGAATGCTGGAAGTTAAAATTAAAGTGGGATGACGATCTCCCTGAACATTTGGCCAAACAGTTTCTAAACTGGAAAAATGAGATAGGTCTAATATCCTGTGTTCAGATACCCAGATGGATTAATTTAGGTCAATTAGAAGGGAAATAGGTTAGTCTTCATGTGTTCTGTGATGCATCCAAGTATGCGTATGCCACTTGCGTCTTGCTTCGAGTCTAAACATACGATTTTTTAAATGTTAGTTTTATCGGATTACGTAACAGAGTAGCTCCAATAAAGAACAGTTATACCTCGTTTGGAACTTTTGGCATGTTGTATATTGAAGCCAGACTCGGGAATAAAATTATCGCTGATTTAGGAATTCAGAATTCACGTATTTTTTGTTTATGTGATTCGATGACAGCCCTGAGTTGGATAAAACGTGACATTAATTGGGGTATATTCTTCTATAATCGAGTACAAGAAATAAGAATTTTGACCCAGGTACATGAGTTGCATCACATTGTGGGAAAATTAAATGCGGCTGACCTCCCATCAAGAGGATGTTATCCTGAGCAATTTCTAAAGCTCAAATGGTGGGAGGGACCAGCATGGCTTAAAGAACCAGAACCAATTTGGCCACAGAGTGACGAATCACCTGACAAGTTAGAGATAAATTCTGAAATATGTAAGACATCAATGACAGCTCTTGCTAAAAGTTCAGAGCCTGATGCGTGGTACTACAGATATTTCTCTTCTTACCATAAACTAATACGGATTATAGCTTGTCTATATCAATTCATCAACAATTCTGGGAAGAGAAATGTCCTTAAAAGACCTAATCTTACTTGCCATGAGATAGAGAATTCCGAAAGAGTTTTCATTTCTTTGATTAAGAAAGAAGCATTTGACAAATCTAGTGTAGATACAATCCGACCTCTTAGACCATTTTTCGATGCGTTTGACCATGAGTTTCGGCCTCAACCCTTCATTTTAGGACGATGCGTAATATCGGGTAGCAATTACTGTCGTATTTGTGAAACCCTTCGTCCCATTCATTCTGCTACGCACCAAGTACTCAGATAGTGAAACGGATTAGCAACCGGAGGGTTGCCAGTTCGAATCCAACCAAAGACCGTCGTGTGCAAAGGAGGTTGGTTCACGTTTAATATGTCGTGGCCTCAAATATGCTTACGTCGGCATGTTGTGGAAGTTTCGAGAGTGGGATGCCACTTCAAGTATGGCCTCGTTTTCTGACAGTGGTTCAAAATTACGTGATGTTGTCCTCTGATTTTCCCCTTTGGCTTCAATCCAGGACCGTCTCCAATAGCCCATTGTGTTGCTCCACTGCGACGTTAATTAATATACCTACTGAGAATAACACCACGTAATTTTGAAACACGCTCAGATGACGAGGTAACACCTGAGTTGGCATATCTCGTCATCAATAATGCCAATTGAATTCAGAATGATAAAGATACTGCCTCGTCTGAATGATGACGATATCAAGATCAGGTAAATGTTTCTGATGACGAAATATGCAGTTCATCAAGATTTGGTCAGTTTTTGGTAATAATGGTAATTGGTAATTTTAGTTAACGTCGTACTAGAGCAACACAACGGGCTATTGACGACGGTCCGGGATCAGTCCCTTAAGGGAAAGATCCGAGGACAACACTTCGTAATTTTGAACCACGGTCAGATGACGAAGCAACACCTGAGCTGGCACCCCACTCTTCAAACTTCCACGACAACCCAACGTGAGGATTTTCGGCCACGACAGATTTAATGTGCACCAGCTGCCTCTACACCATACGTTTACAAACATCCATGCCCGAACCCAGATTCGAACCAGGAACTTCCGATCTAGAGGCTAACACCTTAACCACTATACCGGTTGGTCGGCACTTCGTTAAGACAATCAACCCCTAGGTGGGTTAATCCCAATGTGTTGGCTTTATATACATCCATTTCCACACTCCAATAGTCTATTCGGAATTTGAAGGATATTGCAGTGTTTATTTAACTCGTTCGTTGGCGAATTGAAAAATGAAATAATTTTGATTTGTGCCACTTTTATCGATAATGAAATTTGTCAAGTATTAAAGACCTAATAAATGCGCAGTGGCTTAGCAAAATTTAAATCTGCGGTGATTTAGACATATTTAATAGCATTATTCAGAAACTATGACGTCCGGTATAGCTTTTGAAGCGTAAAACATAAATTAAGTATCTTTGATACAAGACCAAAACTCCAATCTTTCTAATTTCTTGGATAATACCACGATAAAATTTCGAAAATTTGTGTGTTGATAAGTCCAAAGCTTTCTTAAAACAAGGATTCTGTCTATATATATTTGGCATTAAAACCAGTTGATTTGAATTAATTTAGCATGACTATATTTTCACTCTACATAAATAAGAATGGTGTTTGTTTGAGAAAATTGAATTACCACCCATTTCAAGTTTTCTATCCTTTTTGGGTCCTTCTGATGCAAAATCCGTTTCTTGCTAGTTTGATGTCTGTTTGTGTATGTGTGCACCCATACTACCAACCACAGACCTTTGAATATATTTTCATGAAGCTTAGCATACTGTGAGTACTTACATTTATTTAGTGACTGAACTTGGTTACGTTTATCAGTCTCTCCGTCTACTTATTCTGCCTTATTTTGTGTTTGCTCACATAGAATTTGTTCAACATATTATAATACGCGATTTTCTATATTTTACAATCATATCATATTTCAGTTTAGTGAATACATTAATTGAAATTCTTTGTTTTGGTATTTAAGCAAGAGTTTCAATCTAAAACATTTGAAATTTATTCTTAAATCAACTATAATTTGGTAGTTTGGGTGCAGATGGAAGGTATATCGGAAATTGTAATTGCTAGAATTGTCTTTCCAATACTAATGAAGAATCAATTATTTTCCCCAGAATTAATTATACGTAATTCAATTTCTAATGCTTTTTTATTTACAGCTTTATTGGTTTTCTTTGCGAAATATGAAAGATTTCCGAATACTTAGGACAGACGAAATTTCGCAAAGAAACGGGAAGCTCATGTATGTTTGCCACGCGCACAGTGATATTTTCTGCTTATATTTTCGCTCGGAAATATTTTAATTTTATCTAAGTTTTCGTTGTTAATTGTTACAACTTTGTGAGATCAAGAGATAAAAAAAGAGTCACGAATTTATATCTTAAAAAAAAAAAATTCCCCCCGCTGTGTTTTATATTGTTGTGTTGCTCCAGTTCGATGTTAATTACCTATCTTCTTCTACCTGTATTAAATATTTATTATTTTATTAATTGTAATTCCTTTCATCACACGTAGCAACACCACAAATTATCTGATTTAAAGCTGTATGCAATTTAGAATAAAGAAATTTTTGAGTGAAACTTTGCCATTATTCAAAGAAAGTTCAAGTTTAAAAAAAAAATCCTAACTAGAACTTTGAAATATTAAAAATTTTCAAGAAAAAAAGTGATTATTCTGGTCACTTTTCAAACTATAGTTAACCCATTAACCTGAGTTAGGTTGGGTATGCTGATAGTCTATATACACTTACTGCAAAAAGTTAAGCACAAAAGGTAAAATGCTTATAAAACGATAAGTACAGGTTTGATTGAAACGAAATGCGGCAGAAAAGTACCAAAAATGTTCATGCATGAAACAAAACAAATAATTAAATACAAAGATGAAAACAATATTGAAGTTTCATAAATTATAAGGTGAAGTTATATTGGAGTCATTAACAAAATTATGTTTAAATCCAAAATAAATAAACAAAACGGATATTAATAGGGTATGTAACCACTTCTCATCCTTATACAAAGTTTATAGCGTGTGACCATGCATTCCATGAGATGATCAACCACTCCAGAGTCAAGTAAACGCCATTACTCCCTGTAGAGGAGTTTGCAACTCTGTGAGAGTAGCTGGAGGTGGGAAACGTACAGACACCTCACGACCGAGTGCATCGAAAAGATTTTGAATGGGATTAAGGTCGGGCGAGTACGCCGGCCAGACCATACGCGCAGTCCCCTCACTCTCCAGGTAGTCGTTGACGATGCCAACTCTATCGGGAAGCGCATTATCATCCATTAAAACAATAGAAGGACCAACTACTGCAGCGTACAATCTCACAGTGGATTCTAGGACTTCATCCCGTTACCGGACAGCCGTCACAGAACCCCGTCTATAGATGTGCAGGTCGGTGCGATATCCCAACAAAATCCCGGCCCACACCATGATACTTCCACCTCGAAATGCGTGATGCTCGATGATGTTCTGGGGCCGATTGCGTGTGCCTTGTTCTCTCCAGACCCTTATACGTTTGTCATCTGGCTCCAGGGAAAATCTCGACTCATCCGTGAACATAACGTTAGCCTAATCAGACACAGCCCAATTCACATGTTGCCGACACCACTTTAATCGCATCTCTCTGGATAGGACGGATAGAGGAACACAAACTTGTGGTACCCGGGCGTACAGTCCATTCATGTGCAGCCATCGGCGCACAGCATAGGCAGATTTCGTCTTACCAATAGAAGCTGCAACCATAGATGTCATATGTGTGGAGGTCGCACTTCTATTTCGTTTCGCTACAACAACAATATATCGATCTTCCGCGGGGGTCGTAACCCTTGGACGGCCAGCCACAGGTCTTTGGACAACTGTTTGGCTTGTTTGGAATCGTTTCCATAATCGTAAAATGACGGAATGATGAACGCCCAAGAAGAGCAACATCAGTGATTGATTGCCCTGCTTCAAGGCGTCCCACAGAACGCCAGCGCTCACTACCTGCCATTCGTCTTCTGGAAGCCACTGAAATACGGCTGTCTTGAAAACTAATCGTACGAAAGTTCTAAACACTTTTATCAGCACGTACATGCAACTCCTCTAACCCTTCACATTGCTGGCTTAATATACGACTGCCATTTTTGCATATTTCTCGACACGAAACCGTGATTGGCTGTTACATAACACATTTGCATACTTCCATCTACCTCTGCAGCAAATTGTTGCCTCTCAAATTCAGATTGGCTTCTTGAAATTAACATTTTCCTCTTTGTGCTTAACTTTTGGCAATGAGTGTATGTAACGCAGAGTTGGCTTCTGTCTATTCTCTATACAAATATACACTATTTTACCAATCCACGCCAAATTTGGTATACTTGAGAACCCTGCGGGTAACGTATGCTACTTAAAAAAAACCCGTTTTATTTGCCCTAGGTGTTCAGGAGAGGGCTCAAAACAATTCGAAATCGAAATACCATTTAGTATACAACGATTGCTGTACGCATATCAGTTTTTTCTACCCGTACAGATAGAAAAACTACATTTCCATTAAAATTGTTTTATCAGTATTTCTCGAAAAGTATTGAAAAGTAAGAAATTATTAGTATTGCTTTTTTTCCAAAACACTTTAAATTGTAATATTTATGCTTGAACTCACTTTTTATTCATTCTTGTGTTATAAATAATTTATAAATAGCTAATTGATATAAAAAAAACATTTAAAATCTTCAATTTTGCGTTACTTATATTTTTAATGGAATACGAAAAGCAAAAAACGAAAAACTCTTTTAACATAAAAGCGTAATTTTGCTTCTAGTTATCCTGCAACGCTAGAATTAATATTTAATGTAGTAGTTTGATTTAGGATTTTGTGTTTGTGTATTTTTTTTTTTTTTTTTTTTTTGACTGCAGAGAGTGTTGCAGTCATATTTGAGGGTTTCCAAGTTTTTTTGCCTTTATCAGTATTGTTCAAAGTTCTTTTGCAGATATGTTATTATTTAGCAGTTGATTTTTTTTTATTTATTCATTTCATGCAAAATAACAGACATGGGTAAGTTATTGGCTGTATATGTATATTTCGACCAACTTTCTGAAGTCTTGGGTTGGATATGTAATGGATTGTAGAATGCTGTTTCATTAAAACAAATAAAATATACAAAACAAAACTTTTTTAATAAGATGTGTAATTTTTTATTTTAAAATGAACGGTAAAAAGAAGTAACATTAAAATAAGATTGGTTACTGTAAATTAAACAAAGTAGGGGCACGTTAAATAGGTCGTGGTCACAAAGTCCCCCATGTTCCCATACCAAATCAATACCTCTGGGGGTACCTGATCAGGGGGTTATCGGCCTCTGATTGGGATCTAAATTACGATACGTGTAAGTGAATGGATGTATGAAAGGGACCTTCATGTAAAACGGATGTGTCATCTATGTCGAGTAAAGTCGGACTTCCTCCCGATGGGGCTCAATAACATGGAAAGAGCACCCCCCTCGCCTCTTGCCGTCTTCGACGGGCCTGGCACTCCTCTAGTCAGCCGGTGTAGGCATGAGAAACAACAACAAACAAAGTAGTCAAACGTTGTAGTTCAAAATTTGAACATAAATTTTAATTATAATATATTTAAAATCAATTAAATTTACATTTAATTTTTTGTTTCATGTGGGTTACTGAAAGATACACTAGGTATTGAAGTAACTACACCTATCATTCCAAATAGGTGCATGGTTTCTATTTAGAAACCCAATCTCTGAATTTAAATAAGTACCACAAGGATTCGAAATAAAACTGAATGCTGTTGGAGTATAGGAAATTTTAATTACGATTTTGCTGATCTTGGAATAATATCCCAATTAAACTACGGTTTCCTAAGAACGCGCAGCCGCAATGTAGCTGTGGATGACGTCACTAAAACGTTGTTTATACAAACAGATGGCGTTGGTTTCCTAGAGAGCGCTGACTGTGAGCGTAGCGACAGTTAGAGTAGCCGCCATTTGCATGACGATCGTCATACCGGTCTCAAACAGTTGGGTAACGGTTTTTCTCTTGCAGCGGCGGACATTTCATTTCCTACGCACAAACAATTCGAACAAAAGGAGCAAAAAAATAAAAAAATTTTGACTTGCATTGTTTAGTTCTTTTCTGTAAAATCGTAATCGTTAAAGATAGATTGAAAAGTTCAACGGATTTCAAATCAGCGTAAAATTCTATGCCAGATCGATACCAAAACAGATATATTATTTAATTATTTATCATTTGATTATTTAACTATTTTTCAGTAATTCATTATTTATTTATAGAAAATCACATTTAAGGTACCGATCTGGCGTAAAAGTTTCCGTTGAAATTTTTACTCTATCTTTAACGATCGCGAAGATAGAAACTTAGACTAGAGAATAAAAAAGCCCTTTAGTTTTGTTTCTAGAATAAAATAAACCACGACAACCGTTTAATGTAGTGGCAGAGAACGACAGGAAAAGTAGCCAAAGTTGACACCTCTGGTATCCGTTAAGACGGCCGCCTTGTTACACCCGTCGTCGCATCATGATGTTTCACGGCCACTAGATAACAGCACCGCTATCTTAGGAAGTTGTAGCCTTAAGCTTCGGTTTCATAAGAAAGTGGAGCCGTTATCTAACAGCCGTGATACGTCGTGATGCCGCGGGCATAACTAGACGGCCGTCTAAACAAGAATCCAGAGGTGTCAACTTAGACGGACACAATACGTTGGAGAATGGGCAACACAGACTGCTGTCGTGGTTTATTTTATTCGAGAAACATAACAAAGTGGTTTTTTATTCTCTAGTTCAAAGTTTCTAACTTCGGGATCGTTGAAGGTACAGTGAAAATTTCAACAGATTTCAAATCAGCGTAAATTTCTACGCCAGATCAAATATCAAAAACAGTTTTATTATTCAACTAGCAAAATACCCGACCTTACTCGGTTTGAATTGGTTTACTCTAGATTGAAGTGATAATCAAAATATATTATGACTTACGTTTTTTGTAGAATACAAATTTATTTTAACACCTTTCGCCATCTTTATATTTTCTACAACTTACTTTGGACACAAATCCTGCACATGCATATCCATTCATGTAATACATTTCACATACATCGCACAATTGCTGTATGACAAAGCTACAAAATGACGAAAGGTGATACTAAGGTTACTACTATAAAAGACGATTTCGAGGGAGATTTGGAATTCCCTTAATTAATTTCTTTTCATGTTCAACTCCAACTCAATTAATTAAAATTACGATTTACGGAGAGTGCTCTCGCACTCATAGTCAACAAAACAATATTTTTTTACTTGTGGCACTCTTGCCTCCGGTATGCGACATTGTGAAATTTTGCAATCTTCTCCTGTCATTATTAGAACGAATTTTTTAACGTTGGAAAAAGTTCTAGTTTGGATTTTTAAACATTATTATTATTTCAATAACGGCATTATTCTTCAAATAACGGCATTATTCTTTAAATAACGGCATTATTCTTTCAATAATGGCATTACTACACATAAAATTTACTGAAAATTTATACTGACTTACCTAACATTTTTAAGTCTAATACTTTGTGGTGCTGTTGCGTGTGATGAGAAGGAAAACACATTTATTAAAATAATAAATATTTAAAACAGGAAACAGCGAAATAAAACAAAATAAAAGATGTCGCAAAAAATTGTTCTAAAGATATTAATTTGTGATTCAATTTTATCTCTTGATCTCGCACAGTTGCCACAACTTACAACTAAAAGTGTACAAAATTTAGAAATGTGAAATTAAATCAGAGCGAAAGAACCAGAAAAAATATCCTGCTCGCGCGATCTTGTTCATTCTCGTTTCGTTGAAAAATATCGTCTGACCCAAATATTCGGAAATCGTTTTCATTGCGCAAAGAATAAAAATAAGACTCGAAATAAATGAAGTATCAGAGATGAAATTCCATTAAAAAAAATAATTTTTTGAAGAAAAATTACTTTTTCAGCAGTACTGGTAAAGCAATCGAAATAATCATAATATTCAATAGACATTCCAATTTTTCCAAAACGACCAAATTATGGTTGATTTAAGTATACTTACTCGGGTGTTTTAGCATGAAACTGAACTAAATATAACAATAAAAAAATGTTTAATATTGCATTCACTAAATTAATAGATAATGTACAAAATAAAATACACTGCAATCAAATATCTGGAATACAATTTATGTGATGCTTACACAAACACACAAACACAAAATCGAGCATAGAACAGAAAGACGGACAGACAGACTTTCGCAACTAATGCCACTCACTAAATGAAGATAAGTACTCACTGTATGCAAATTTCCATGAAAATATCTTAAACCGCGTGGACGTGTATAGGGCACAACATACAGACAGACGGACGGACAGACAGACACCAAACGAGAAAAAGGCGGATTCGGCATCAGAAAGGTCCAAAACGGATAGAAAACTTGAAATGGGTCGAAAATATTGAATGTACAAACAAACACTCCATTCTTATTTATATAGATTACTAGCAAAATACCCGACCTTACTCGGTTTGAATTGGTTTACTCTAGATTGAAGAGATAATCAAAATATATAATGACTTACGTTTTTTGTAGAAAAAAAATTTATTTTAACACTTTTCGCCATCTTTATATTTTCTTCAACTTACTTTGGACACAAATCCTACACATGCATATCCATTCATGTAATACATTTCACATACATCGCACAATTGCTGTATGACAATGCTACAAAATGACGAAAGTTGATACTAAGGTTACTACTATAAAAGACGATTTATAGGAAGATTTGGAATTCCCTTTCTTAAGTTCTTTTCATGTTCAACTCAATTAATTAAAATTACGATTTACGGCAAGTGCTCTCGCACTCATAGTCAACAAAACAATATTTTTTTACTTGTGGCACTCTTGCCTCCGGTATGCGACATTGTGAAATTTTGCAATCTTCTCCTGTCATTATGACAACGAATTTTTTAATGTTGGAAAAAGTTCTAGTTTGGATTTTTAAACATTACTATTCTTTCAATAACGGCTTTATTCTTTAAATAACGGCATTATTCTTTCAATAATGGCATAACTACACTTAAAATTTACTGAAAATTTATACTGACTTACCTAACATTTTTAAGTCTAATACTTTGTGGTGCTGTTGCGTGTGATGAGAAGGAAAACACATTTATTAAAATAATAAATATTTAAAACAGGAAACAGCGAAATAAAACAAAATAAAAGATGTCGCAAAAAATTGTTCTAAAGATATTAATTTGTGATTCAATTTTATCTCTTGATTTCGCACAGTTGCCACAACTTACAACTAAAAGTGCACAAAATTTAGAAATGTAAAATTAATTCAGAGCGAAAGAACCAGAATAAATATCACTGCTCGCGCGATCTTGTTCATTCTAGTTTCGTTGAAAAATATCGTCTGTCCCAAATATTCGGAAATCGTTTTCATTGCGCAAAGAATAAAAATAAGACTCGGAATAAATAAAGTATCAGAGCTAAAATTTCACCATAAATTTTTTTTTTTTTGAAAAATAATTGGTTTTCAGCATTACTGGTAAAGCAAATGAAAGTAATCGTAATACTCAAACTACATTCCAATTTTTCGAAAACTATCAAATTGTGGCTGATTTAAGTATACTTACTCAGGTGTTTTAGCATGAAACTCTTCTAAATATAACAATAAAAAAATGTTTAATATCGCATTCACTAAACTAATAAATAATGTATAAAATAAAACACATTGTAATCAAATATATGGAATACAATTCATGTGATGTCTACACAAACACAAAATCGAGCATAGAACAGAAAGACGGACAGACAGACTTTCGCAACCAATGCCACTCACTAAATGAAGATAAGTACTCACTGTATGCAAATTTCCATGAAAATATCTTAAACCGCGTGGACGTGTATAGGGCACAACATACAGACAGACAGACAGACACCAAACGAGAAAAGGGCGGATTCGGCATCAGAAGGGTCCAAAACGGATAGAAAACTTGAAATGGGTCGAAAATATTGAATGTACAAACAAACACTCCATTCTTATTTATATAGATTTACCATTTGATTATTTAATTATTTATTAAATAATTAATTATTTATTTAAAGAAAATCACCTTTAAGGTATCGATCTGGTGTCAAATTTTCCGCAGATTTCGAATCCGTTGAAATTTTTATTCTGTGTTTAACGATCCCGATTTTACAAAAACGAATTATTCAATGGCAGTCAAAAATTTGTATTTATAAAGCTCCTCTTCGTTCGAATCGTTTGGAGCATGAAATAAAATCTGGCCGCTACAAGAGAAAAAACGTTCTCCAACTGTTTGAGACCGCTATGACGACAGTCATGGAAATGGCGGCTCCGATAATTTTCATTACGCTCACAAACAACGCTCTCTAGGAAACCAACACCATGTGTTAGCATAAACGACGTTTTAGTGATACATCACGATACATCACGGCCGCTAGGTCACGGTTACGCTTTCTTAGCAAACCGAAGCTTTTGTAGCTTATGAAAAGTTGAAATTCTTTGTCTTAAGTGACAGAAAGTTGAGGTTACTCGTTCTACAAATTGCATCTGTTCTTACGCAATTATAGATGCATGTGAAACGTATATTGAAATCAATAATTTTCTTTTCTAAAAATGCTGTAAAATAGACCATCTGTTTTATGAAAAGTTGTCATCTGTTGAGTTTATTTTGTGTACACTGATAACATTAGTTTTTAAAAACAAGCTGCGTTATTCCACGTGCAGCTGAAAGGAATTTTCTATAAAGAACGTGTTTCATTCAAAATAAATTAATTACGAATGGAGCAGCAATTTAATTTGCCATCCTCTAATATTGATGATGAAATTCGAAAACATCGTATACCAGGAGCAAAAATGCCAAAAATAAAATATATTGGTAGAAAATCGTCATTTTTACTTAAATTGAACATACTAGGATATTCGTAATCACTCCAAAACTCAAAATCGACTTTTATAGTAGTCACCTTAGAAAAGTTTATAGTCTGTCTTACAGCAGTAGTGAGATGAATATGAAATGGATTGTATGGAGGTATATATCCTCTATATCTATAAAATTCAAATACCACTCACTGACTGACTCATCACTGTATCTCAAGAACTACAAGTCCTAGGAAGCTGAAATTTTACAGGGGGATTCTTCTTATACCGTAGGGGTGCACTAAGAAAGGATTTTGAAAAATTCGAATCCTAAGAGGCCTAAAATTGACCTAAGGCCTAAGCCAAAATCAATTTGAAATCGCCATAGAAATAACATTGAGTATAAAACGATTGCTGCACGCATCTCAGATTGCTTTACCAGTGTTGATAGAAAAACAATTTTATTAAAATAAATTAAACTATAATGTTCATGTTTGAACTGAATTTTTACTTCTTTCCCTTATGAAAATAATATTTATAAATATTTGATTGATGAAGAAAGAATATTTAGAACATTTAATTTTATATTTACTTAAATTTTATAATGGAGCACGAAAAGCCCAAACGATAAACTCATTGATCATAAAAGCGTAATTTTGCTATTCGGTATCTGGCAACCTCAGAATTAATGTTTAATTTTTTAATTTGATTTATAATTCTTTTTTTGGGTATTTGAGTTGAAAACGAGATGGTTGCGGTCACATTTGGGGATTCCCAAGTATTATAAATATGTGTTCTTTTTGCTTATAAATCATTGTCTTTATCAATATTGTTCAAGTTTTTTGTCGAATTGTTTTACTTCAGAATATACTCAGGAAATAAAATTCAACACGCTAGAAAAAAAATATTTTTTAAAAAGAATTCTGCCTTTTTTAAGGATTGGAATAATACAAATACAAATACAAATATTGACGACCAGCTACAGGCTCAAGCCCAACAAGGCTGGTCCTTTGTTTATGAATTCTGCAGTTCCCACAGACTATGCAATTGTGTCTTAAATTCGTACACTCCCTTTGAATTAACTATATTTTCTGGCAACGCGTTCCAACTGTCTATTACCCTATTAAAGTAGTAGTTTTTCCTTAAATCCCGATTCAAATGTGTCTTATTCAATTTATACCCATGGCCCCTTGTTATGATAACCCTATTGAAATTTAAGCCCTCTTTGTCCCCTTGTTTTACAAACTTGAAAAGCTGAATCAAATTCCCCCCCCCCTTCTTCTTCTTTCCAGTGTATACATGTTTAGCTTACTTAAACGTTCATTATAGTCGAAATTTGCTAGCCCCTTTATTATTTTGTAGCTCTGTGCTGAACCCTTTCAATTGATTCTATGTCTTTTCTCATATATGGAGCCCAGAATTGTACAGCATATTCTAGATGTGGTCTTACTAAACCCTTATATAACGGCAAGATTATATTCTTATCCCTTGAAGTTACAGTCTTTTTAATATACCCCAATAACCTATTAGCCTTTTTGCCCGCAGCTGAACATTGGTGACCCATTTTAAAATCCCTGTGAATTATCACCCCAAGATCCTTGACTGTTTCTCCCTCCTTTACCTTTACTCCGTACAGACAGTACTCGGCTCCACTGTTCCTGTAACCCATATGCAGAACTTGACATTTCCCTACATTAAATGACATACCCCATTTTACAGCCCATTCGGATATCTTATCAAAATCCCCTTGTAAATTTTGTATCTGTAACTTGGTATCCACTGTCCCCCATATTTTTAAGTCATCTGCAAATATACTGATTCTATTCTTTATCCCCTGACCAATATCATCTATGAAAATTATAAATAAAATTGGTCCCAAAACTGATCCCTGAGGCACCCCACCTATAACTTCTGTCCACTGTGAATAATTTCCTTTTACCTGCACTCTCTGCTTTCTACCCAATAACCAATTCTTTATCCATATTAATGTTTTTCCCTGAATCCCCAGCCTTTCCAATTTAAACAGTAATGCCTCATGAGTTACTTTATCAAAAGCCTTTTGAAAATCTATGTACATGATATCCACGCTGCTCTTATTATCCAGCTCCTCAGTAATGTTTTCGTAGAACTTCAAAAGGTTTGTAGAGCAGGATCTGCCATTCCTAAACCCATACTGATTCTCTGATTACAGTCCCCCCTCCTCCAAGTATAACATTATATGCTTTTTTAACAGAGATATGTTTCTGTTTGCTTATGTGTTCCGGTATATTTCCTATTCCAGAAATATTATTTAGGAGCTGGCTTTTATTTATTTATTTTCTGCAAAATATCACTAGACATGGTACTTTCGTGGTGGTATATGTATATTTACAAATCAAAATATTTTTTAAGCGTGTAATTTATTATTTTAAAATGACATGAAAAATTTCAAAAATAACTTTAAAATAAGATGGGTTACGTTAAATTTAAACTGGTAGTCATTCTTTGTAGTTCAAAACATATTTCAAAATTTTGATATAGCTTTTCATTGAAAGACGATTAAAATAAACTAAATTTCATTTGTTTTTCGTGTTTCATGGGTGTTATTGAAAGCTTACGCCGTAGTCAAGTAATTACATCTATCATTCTAAATAGATACATGCTTTACATTTAGAAACCAAATTTCTGATCTTAAAAAGTACCATAAGGGTTCAATTTAAAACTGTATGTGTGTTGGAGAAAACGGATCTTGGAATAATATCACACTAAGTAATTTTGAAAAATTGAAATTTTATGTCTTAAGAGACAGAAAGTCGAGGTTACTTACTCTATTTATTGAAGCTATTCTTACGCAACTTAGATGCATGTGAATCGTTCGTTGAAAATTATTTTCTTTTTTTAAAGTGCTGTAAAATCAACCTTCTGTTTATTAAAAAATTGTTATCGATTGGGTTTAATTTGTCTACTTTGATGACATGTATTTCTAACAAAAGCTCTGTTTTTCCACATGCCACTGAATGGAATTTTCTGGGAAAATGTGCCGTTTGCTTCAAATTAAATTAGTCACGAATGCCGTAAATGTTTAGCCCCCTTGGGCATTATAGAAAGCGGGTTAATATGTAGCCTATCATATCCGCAGGGGTCTAAAATATAAGTGTATCAAATGTGTGGATTGGTCAAAAGGTGTATTAGTGTAGAGAACAGACAAACATCAACTCTGCTTTATATATCTAACAGAAGTTCCGTTATTCCATCTGCCTCTGAATGGAATTTTCAAGAAAAAGTGCGTTTGCTTCTATCTAAATTAGTAACAAATGCTGTAACAATTTAATTTACCATCTTCTCATATTGATGATGAAATTCGAAAATATCGCATACTAGGTGAAAGAATGGCATAATGAAAACAGATTCATGGAAAAACTAAGTGCAAGACTATCCACCGAAATTCGTCAGAGTTTTACTGAAATTGAATGCACGGAAATATTCGAAGTCACTCGAAAACTTAAAATCAACTTCAGCAGAAGTGTGACGAATATGAAATGAATTATATGGTTGGATACAACATGTATACATATTTGCGTCCGAAGTAAATTGTAGAAGCGATGGAGAAGTTAAATTATAGTTAATTTTTTTTCCCGTACACTTAAATGATGCTAACATTCTTTTATGAAAAAGAAGTAATTAGTCTGATCATTTTTATATGAACAATTAATTGACTCAAACCAAGCAACTCAGATTAATTCTGCTACTAAGTTTATAAATTATTCAACATTTTATTTTAATTGTTACAATACACTCGTTTAAGTTGTTTTGCACAAAAGAAGCCAACCAACAAATACTATGGAAACAAGGACCATCAACTGAAAACACTACAGCTGAGCTGAAGTTAAGAACGTCTAACCATTGGCCGGCAGAGTTGAGAGTTTGTTGAGAATTCAGTTGAGAATTTTTTTTTGCTAATATACATATATAATGAGTTTTTCACAAATTGATCTCTTGTTAATAACTACACAAACTATTCATAACTTAATTTTAATTATGGAACTGTTAATTAATGTTTAATGTTTAATTAATGTTTTACATGTGTAATAAACATAGCCGCCAGGGAGGGGGGGGGGGTTCAACCCTTTCCCCCATTCAGTTGAGAAAAATTTTGCTTATATATGTATTTTATGAGTTTTTCACAAATTAATCCCTTGTTAATAACTACTCCAACTGTTCATAACTTAATTTTAATTAATGTTTTACTTGTGTAATAACCATAGCCGTCAGGGTAGGGGTTCAACCCCTCCCCCATTCAGTTGAGAAAAATTTTGCTTATATATATATTTTATGAGTTTTTCAGAAATTAATCCCTTGTTAATAACTACTCCAACTGTTCATAACTTAATTTTAATTAATGTTTTACTTGTGTAATAAACATAGCTGTCAGGGTGGGGGTTGGGGGTTTAACCCCTTCCCATTCAGTTGAGAAAAATTTTGCTTATATAGATATAATGAGTTTTTCACAAATTAATCCCTTGTTAATATTACACAAGCTATTCATAACTTAATTTTAAATAATGTTTTTCTTGTGGTATAAATAAATGTAATCGATGAAACAATGGTACAATAGTTCATAGGCGTAACCAAGGGGAGCTGGGGCTTCAACCCCCCATTCAGTTCGTCATAAAAGATAGTCAAATTTGTTAATGAAGAGCAATCGGAGTATTAAGCTTTATGGCTATTTAAACTAGATTATATAAAAATAAAAATTATTTTTACACTCATAATATAAATGCCGTATATAAGCCGATCCATGTATAAGCCGAGGCTGCGTGTTTTGTTCAAAAAAATTTACCCAAAATTCAAAACCTTTATGTAAAGCGAAACAAAGAGTAAAAAAAAATTTTTTTTTGACGTTCAAACCATACGTTCTAAAGCCACGAGGGCGTAATGTCGCGAAGAAGGTAAAACTGGTGGAATATTTTCCCATCAAATCGTTGTAAAGTAAAACGCTAGCTTTAACCTGCTAATGATTTTCCAGTCTGCAGACGATCCAGCTCCTGATATCCGACCTCTGGCGGGGTGATTGACAGGTGATGATGTACTGGACATTACGATTCAAAAGGGGGAGGGGATTCATTGTGGCTCTTAAAAGAAACTCGGGTAGTTTCTAAATGAGATTTAATTCTCCAACTGTTCGCTACGATTTAACTTGGCAGTAAAGATGTGCAATGATGAGCGTTCTGAGCTTTAAGCCGCAGGTTTCACTGCGAGGTTGTCTATTCGCTCCCTTTCCAAAGGTGACGCGCTAATGATCTTAAATTAAACTCGGGTAGGGTCTAAATGACCACTAATGATATTTCCCAGTTTCCCGCACCTGATACCGGACCTCTGACTGGGTGATTGACAGATGATCAGTTCAACAATGGTCAAGGGAAGCGGCTGGGGCTTGGGAATTTTTTTTTATCAGTGCCTCTTATCTTCGCCGTGCAGTTTAAAACATGTGCGGTACATAAAGTTTCAAAAGGGGGAGCGAGCTCATTGACCCTTGGCAGCGATGTGTATGAAGAAAATATAAATTCTAGTACGGAAATGGCATTGGAATTGATGATGATACACATCAAGACATCCCAATGAATGAAGCCGAATTTTACGAACTATTCGGAAACTCGGATTCAGGCATGGAATTTGAAGAATTTATATGACTTATTTTTCTCTTTTTGCTTAAAGGCTGCATTCAAAACGTAAGTTAAAATACTTTAAAAATTGGAACAGCTGTTGGATTAGGATCCTAGTCCGGATGGCACGAAGTAAAAAAAAAAGGTTGCTTTCCCAACACCCGTTTATAAGCCGACCCCCCCCCACTTTATTTTTAGAAAAAGTTCCAAACATTCTCGGCTTATACACGGAAATATACGTAAATGCACGACAAAAGTGAAATTTTTATTCACTTGATTTTTTTTAATGTTTAACTTGTATGTTTTTTGAAGAACCAACTAGGAAAATGTTTATATGTATTTATCACAACAAAAACTAATTAATTTTATCCAAATGTTTTCAGATCATGAAGTTCTAGTGATTATTTTTCGATTCTTTCTAATTTTATGATAATCTAAAAATCTGAATGTATGTGCATTCTTACCAATGATGTTTTTTATTTCAATAATTGTAATATATGTTGTCACTGATTTACTGTATTTTATTTCACAAATTTTAAAAACAGATGGTTCGGATTAAACAAACTCGGATGAATGGGGGGTTTGAATTAGCAAGGTTTTAGTGTAATTCAAGATTATCCTTAAATAATTTGTTGTTAAACCAAACAATGTGTTTCTTATGTATGATACTATAAAATAACATTGTTTAAAACGACTTTATTTGAAATAAAAGTGACTAACATTTGTAAGACGTAAAATTTTTAATAATTTTATCAATGTTCTACGAAAAAAAATATCAATATATCGTGTGATTTTTGTAACATAAAAATACGAAAATTTCCCTGAGAAGGTCTCCAGATGATTCAACCTTTTTTTTGGTGTACAGTTCATACTTTCTCGGGCTAAACAGCTATATTTCTAAAACAGCTCGACGAACTGCAAAAATTCACGTTTAGAACCACTCTAAAAAATCACGACTGAAGACTGAAAATTTGTACGTCTTTTGCACACTCGCGTTTGAAATTTCGCTTTTTCACTCAGACACTTGATAAATACTAAACTTATAGCCGCATCGGAAAAAAAATCTTCTTTTTCGTGTTCCCTGTACAATTTTGAACAAACCATGTTAATTTCGTAATTTTCTGATCCGTACTTTCTCGGAAAATGGTCTAAGAATCGAGAAAAAAACGAGTTTTCAACCCTGCGACGGCGGCTGCGGGAACGTTTTTTTAAAAATAAAAAGCGATAAAAATGTTTTTGGATTTTTAAAAATCAAGTGTTAATTAATGATTATGCATCAATATAATTAATTAATTTTTAATAATTAATAGATATTAACCATATTAATGTAATTAAGTTTTAATAATTAATAGATGTTAACCATATTAATATAATTAATTATAAATAATTAATAGGTGTTAATTATATTAATATAATTACTTTAATCTTCCCTTTTTTTACTGGGGTACAATCCAAACTTTTTGGGAGGACCCCCCCCCCCACATTCAACAACCCTAGTTACGCCTATGACCACATCTCCCGCCAATCTTCTATTGAGTGACCTATTCGATTCAAATGGCGTGGACGAAAGAGCTGGTAATAACATTAATAGAACTATTTAGAGAGAGGCCTGTCCTCTGGTTCTTGGACCAAACTACACCCGTGTATAAAGACAAAAACAAAAAGAACAATGCATAGAGTGAAATGGGTGAGGAACTCGACATCTTGATGAAAAGTGATTAGTCTTCTCTACAAATGGGTGAAATAATGCTCTCAGATGGGTGCCGATAAAGTCCACAAAGCGTTTACACCGGAATCGGTCGAAAAAATGGACGAAAATTTGGCTAGCATAGGGGAACGTAAAACGTCCTCGCCACAAAAAGGGAGTGAAATGTATATGTAACTCCTGTGTAAACGTGTCTTAATGTGGAGAGATTGGAGACGCCCTCCACTATCTCCTTCACTGCAGACTTGTTGACCACACCTCAAGAAGGGATTGCATCCTCATTGGCTTGGGCAGACTTGTGACGGAAACGTTGACGCCCCAACCCCGACTCTACGGTTTCCTTAGAAAGCGGAGCCGTTAAGGTACGGTTTCCTTAGAAAGCGGAGCCGTTAAGGTACGGTTTCCTTAGAAAGCGGAGCCTTTAAGCTACGGTTTCCTTAGAAAGCGCAGCTGTTATCAAGCAGCCATGATACGTCATGATGCCGCGGGCATAGCTAGGCGACAATCTTAGCAGAGACCAGAGGTGTCAACTTAGACGGATAGAATACGGTGGAGAATTGGCAATACACAGACGGCTATTGAGGTTTATTTTATTCGAGAAACAAAACAAGCGGTTACCAATGATTAATTAAGCCATTATTACCATTTTATTATTTATTAAATAATTAATTAGTTATTTAAAGACAATCACATTTATCTGGTGTTAAAAATTCGATTTCAAGATATCGACCTGGTGGAAAATTTTCCGCAAATTTCAAATTCGTTGAAATTTTTAATCTATCTTTAACGATCCCGATTTTGCTAAAACAAACTAAACAAGGCCATTAGAAATTTTTTGTTTGTTTTGCTTCCCTCCCTCTCGAATCGTTTGGCACAGGAAATGAAATGTCCACCACTACAAGAGAAAAACCGTTCCCCAACTACTATTTGAGACCACCATCACGATCGTCAAGCAAATGGCCGCTAACTGTCGTTACGCTCACACACAGCGCTCTCTAGGAAACCAACGCCATCTGTTTGTAAAAGCAACGTTTTAGTGACGTCATTCATAGCTACATTACAGCTGCTAGATAACGGCTCCGCTTTCTTAGGAAACCGTAGCTTGAGGGCACCTCTCTAGGCAGAACAGGTAAGAGTGGTAGGTATATTATGTGCTAAGTTAGTGAAGATGGAGAACATTGTCATTTATGAAGACACCTGTGCTGGAGGTGATAGGATGATGTATTACTGTATTATGAAGTGATGGTACTTAGTGGTAACTGCCGCTAGGTAAATGCATCTCTGCGACCACGGAATCGCTGTACTCTCGGCCCCTCAACAAGTGGAGGCAGGAGTGGGTCATTAAGGTGGAAGGAGTTGGTGACTGGAAGTTCGAACTGACCGTCCGAAGGGATGTAAGAGGATGATGGTGATCTCTGTTTGTGTAAAGCCGCGTCCACACCGGAGAAGCAGAGCAAAACATGGATGATTGATTAACCCCGGAGACAGGTTTGATTGGCAGCTCGTTCAGTGTAGACGGTGAACGAACATTTTGAGCACGAGCAAAATGATCCGCTTCTAGTCGGTACATCAAAGGAAAGCAAGTGCTCGTGCTCGCTCTATTTGGACGGCGTTTTTTCGTTCCCTTGCTCGACGTTCAATCAATCACCGGGGTCATCGTTAAGAAACGGGTCGGGGATCGGAAAATAGAAATATTTATATTTCTTCGGATTGTAAAGTGATACTATTATTTAAGTAGTCTATTTGTAAGCATTGTGTGTTTTGCTATACATAGTTGACGATTAAAACTTAGTTGTGAAAATGTAATCTGCCCATATTAGTGTCAAAATTGATGTGTCCATCCATGTGTATTTAGATGGTCTATATTAGTGGTCTTGGGGAACTTTGCACGTCAAATCTCTGCTATTATAAAATGAAGTGTCCGACCTCCACTACGCAATGTCCGGACGAATCTATTGCACTTACAATAATGAAATTTGGCACACGGGTAGTCCGAAGTTTTTGCAATTTTTGTGTCCAGCCTGAATTTTAAAATTCAATCTAAAACATTTAAAAAATAATTTATTGGAATTTAATTATTATTGTCTTCTTTGGAATAAAAGTTGCATAAAAAGTTAGCAGATTCTAAATGTATTTTTTCCGCTTCCGATTTCAATTTGCGGAGAAAGATTTGTCAGCAGACTAAAGTTTTAACTTTAGTTATGTAGTTCTTTTTTATTATCTCCTTGATCGTAAAAGATAGAGTACAATTTTCAACGGATATGAAATCTGAGGAAAATTTCACATTAGATCTATACCTAAAAATATGATTTTCGATAAATGAATAATTTTAAATTGAAACTCATATTTTTTCCAACACGAACGCCACTTTCTGTGAAGAATGACTTTCGTTTGATTCGAGATATCACAGATTTCATTTCCTACACTCAAACCATTTCACAGCGAAGAAAAGCAAAACAAATAAAAAAAAACATTGACTGGCATTGTTAAGTACTTTTTTGTAAAATCGGGATAGTTAAAGACAGATGAAAATTTCAACAGATTTGAAATCTGAATAAAATCTAAACCCCTAAATCTCTACATTCCATTTGATTTTCTTTTAATAAATAATTTTTCAATTAAATATTTATATTTTCGCAAGAGATTCTGACGTCACGCCGATTGGATCTCTTCACAATTCGAATTTGGCAATGACGAGGTCATTACGGCGTTGCCCGAGGTGTTTGTTTGCGAAGCAAATCATAGTTCATAATATTCATAATTTAGTTTGCGAAGCAAATCAAATTAGAATTTGCTGGGAATCCATTCCAATAGGCTACGAATTTCCATTTGGTTTGTGAGCCAAACCAATGCCATGATTGCTGTTATCCAATAGGCTTCGCAAACCAAATGGGAATTCTTAGCAATCACCACGCAGTGGCTAGTTTAAGATAAATAAGAGGTGGATATTTAAAATGTATTTAAACTTTTTTGCAATTAAAGAAAATTTAAAATTGTTGCACTGCAATATTAATACGTTTTACCGAAAAATTCCGAATTGAAAGAGACATTCAATATGTTGGAACATATGAGTGAAATATTCAGTAAGAAATTTTTATTTTGTAGGGAAATAATCTGCTAATATCAATTTTGCAAGAACGTATGGATATAAATAAATAAATATATATATATATATATATATATATATATATTAATAAAGTGGTTGCCGCAGCCGCCGTCGCAGGATTGAAAACACTGTTTGTTAAAAATTGTACAGGGTTAACGATGAAGTGGATTATTTTCCGAGGCGGCTATTAGTTTAGGGTTTATTAAGTGTCCCAGCAGGAAAAGCGTAATTTATACCGCGTGTGAGCAAAAGACGTATACATTTTCAGTCTTATGGCTCCTGAGAATATTTTCCATCACCAATATCGCCTTTTTTGGGAACTTTTCTTCGTATTCCTCTTTAATACATCTTTAATGATAATATACACTGCACTCGCGATTATACGCCGACTTCGTAAAGAACGGGACCTTAAAACAATTTGTTTCAAACAATAAGTTTGCAGTTTAACTTCAACACACAACCAACCAGATTGATCGCGAGCACATGGAACATTTTGTGTCCGAGCTGTCAAACCAGAAAAACCAGAGAGATTGATTCACCAAACCTGTCTCCGGGGTTAATCAATCATCCATGTTTTGCTCTGCTTCTCCGGTGTGGACGCGGCTTAAGAGTTACGTGATCTGGACGAAAAGATCGGGCAGGGCTCTGCAGTCCGAGGGTGATAACCATATCCCAAACCAAGTAACGGCAGAGATCTGTACGTTTACGGATGGCGAAATTGGGGCTCTCCGGCAATGGACTGCGGTATCTGAAGCACCGCTGGGTACACCGTAACTCCAGAATAGAGAGTCTCACAAGGGAGCTATGACTAAACTTGGGGTCGATCCCGCTCATGTACCCTGCTTCCGGTAATGGTGGTGAAGGTTTTCGAATGTGCGTAACGGAATGGCGGGCATCGTAGCCTCGATGATCAATTTTTCCCGGCCATTGGGACACCAGGACTCTTCGATATTTTATTCGAGTACCTCCCTTGCTGTATGGCTAACGCAGAATGGCAGGATTTCAAATATCAAATGATTCAGAGGTATTTTTCAAAACATACAAAAATAACGATTGGAAATTATCTTCAGTTGAATTAAAGTTCAACGACTATATTACACACATTATGTGCAAGATAAAGATTACGATTACATATTAATACAAATCTAATCATTAATCAAACCAATCAAATTGCTTTAGTTCTTATCGAATTTGAATCAAGGTCCAACTTCAACTGACAAAAACTACAGATGTGTGAGAGCAGTCAAGGCACATGACGTCATCGACGCCAACGCCATCAAAGATTCAAATAATTTCCACAATGGCTAATCCGTTATGTCCTGTTAGGATGGTGCGGAGGGGAGTGCTGCCTCCAAGTAAGAAGAACTATTGGCCGAGAGGTGTAACGTTACGACTCGGCGTAATTTGCTGGACAGCGTTTTTATGAGAGGCTCGAAATCACCGAACTCAGCGCGATAAGCGGGCGAATACGACAGCACGAACGGAGCGGAGGAGTTTGCGAAAGATCGTCGAGGCATCTCAATCAACTTTGCGCCGCGCAACCAGTGTTCCAGTTTGGCAGATTTTGCCCCCGAAATGGCTTCTTTTTGCGAGCTCTGGAGGGGAAAATTTTCTGTCTGGCTGATGATATACGCAATGCAAAATGGAACTAAATACTCACAAGAAAAGTCATTGAGGTCATTTGACACTATAGACAGAGTTCCCCCGTTTGACTCTTCACCTCCTTACCCTGATCGTACGTTATTTTCCCGAATATTATTCAAAGAAATAAAGGAATTTTACTAGAAACGCACACAGCTCTTGTCACAATTGAGGCTATAGGAACAAGAGTGGCTTAACGCACAAAATCTCGAAATTTTTAATATTACCGTTACACGTCCTTTTACTGTTATCGAAATGCGCTGGTTCAAGACTTCAAAAATTTCAAAATAACTTATTGATTCCTGATAAATAAATTTTCAGAAATTTTTCAAGTTTATAAATTAATTACAATAATTTACAAAAAATAATATGTATAACCATTGCATGTCGACTGTAGACAAGCTGTCCCAGTCTCAAATTTAGAATATTTGAAGATGTTTGTAATGAACTCGTTGTGTGTGTGGGAGGGAGTTATAAAATAATAATAAGTTATATATATATATATATATATATATATATATATATATATATATATATATATATATATATATATATATATATAGAGGCTGTTCACACATTTGTTAGACAATGTATATTGTATTCACAAAACTAAATTATATAAAATTCTTGTGTTTTAAATGTTCTGTTTGATAGCCCTTATTCGAAACTATCTTTCGACACCGTAATTTCTAGGATAATAATGCCTTTGAAGTGTCAGAAGAGGTATTCTATCCCATTCCTCCTGAACAGCTTTCCAGAGTCCTGTAAGGGTTGTGGGACGACGTTTGGATAATGCAGATTTTAAAAGTCCGAAAGCACAAAAATCCATAGGGGATACATCGGGACATTTAGTAGGGATATCAGTGAAGGGTATGGCCTTGATACCGGTTTTTTGTTCCATCCATCTTAGGAAATTTACAGTGGATTTTGATGTGTGACTGCAAGCTTTGTCTTGATGGAGTTCCACAGATTGATGGCGCTGTGGCTAAAGCGATGGTATTTCATTCCGAAAAATGGGCGATAAAATATGTTCCTGATAGTATTTGGAGTTAATCTTGACATTTTTTTCCCCACTCTCTTTATTTTTAACTTGCCATTATATGAAAACCCAGAAACAATCATGAATCCCTTAGAAAAACTTTCTTTCGATTCTGTGAACCATGTACTTAAATTTTGTTCTCCTTTTTATGATAATAAATGGCTCTTTTTTTTTTGCTACAATCATTTAAATACAGCCATGATTCATCTACTGTGACAATTTTTTTCCATTTTTATTTGGATAAGTGTTTTTCATATAGAATTCGGCAGCATGTCCTGCGTTCAACGATATGCTTTATAGAAAGACGATGCACATTGCGTTTTTTCGCTTTCTTAAGTTTTAAATCAACGTTTATCATTTTGTTTACAGTGGGCAACGAGCATTTTAATGATTTTGCAATTGTACTTTGACTAGGGGGATTTTCTTTTAACGTTAAACAACGTACCTTTGCAATAGTCGAAGATGTCCGTTTCTTCCTTGGATACTTGTTTGGAAATTTTGTCCCACTTGAGGCTCCAATTTGACGTTTTTTTCCTTTCTTGTTGACAATATTACCTATCGACGCTTTAGATATCACAAAACCATGACTCTCACATCGTTTTTGGATAACGGAATATGAATATTTCTCTTCGGAAAGAACATAAATATAACCTTCGAACCACTATTTCGTTAAAAACACCATTTTGAATAAAAGCAAACCTCTCAAGCCGCAGACGATAATTTTGACTTTTAAAAACATAGTACAACTGCAATTATTTCTTTTGCAGCAAACGATTTTTTATTACCGCTAACCAAAATCGTCTAAAAAATGTGCGTACAGCCTCTGTATAATATATAATGAAACACTAATTAATAAAATTACTGACAAAGCACATTTTAAAATATATTTTATTTTTAGAGATATAGATTTTTATGTGTGTGTTCCAAATTTTATTCAGCCCTATTATGTCCACTCGGTTACAAGGAAGTATTAAATATAAAAATGAAATTATATTACAGTTGACAACTGTACTGAACTCTCTGAAGGGTTTTGTGTTCACTTCCTGTCAGTCATATAGTATTGGATATTCAAGAAAAAGGTAAGATGAATAAGGTAATTTATATCTATGATTACTTAAATGTAATTAGGGTTAAATGTCCACTCTGGTACATTTCAGTGTAACAGAGTAGACCAGTATTACAACAGAGTGGGACATAGTTTTAACGTTTATTTTTTTGGGGGTGGGGGGTGGGGGGAATGACTCAGTTTCTAAATGAGATAAACTGCTTACAATGGTTTAACAATGTCCGATGGTTTAGTCGTGGAAATGTACTTCAAAGGTTTTGAGTGCATAGATGAAGCTATACATTTTTTGAGAAAATGATGCAAAGTGTAATCAATTAATGAATGTTGAATGGCTTTCTCAACTAATATTCTTTACTAATTTGGGATTACATTTAAATAAATTAAAGGAGGAACTACAAGGTGTGAATAAGATAACTATTGTCATGTTTGATTTAATCAAAGCATTCGAAGCAAAAGACATTTTTCATTGTGACGCTGTTTTCAATGCTTTCAAATATTTTCCAAATGCAAAAACATTCTTTGCAGATCAAGAATCTCATGAAAAAACCAGATCAACTTAAATTGACACTAGTTTTCTGCCGTTATTTAGTCTATCAACGAATGTTTTTCATGATTTAAAACGTTCACGCAGTTTGCAAACCTCAAAATTTATTTTACATCCATACACAATGTCAGCAAATACACTCAACTTGGAGACTTTTGAGTGGCTGATTTTGAAGTATATAGAAATTCAGTAAATCGATTTTCAATCTAGTTCTATATGGAAATAAAAAACTGGTTCGATTTGAGAAATGCCTTGGTAAAGATTGAAAATTATCTATTATTGGGCGCAATAAAAATGCAGAAGAGGAAATAATGAGAACTTGGAATTCCATTCCCGAAACCTTTGGTTGTATAAAAACACTAAAGAATGCTATATTATCAATTTCCTCCTTTGCATATGCTTGTACATCCTTATGTTCCAAAACAAAAATTTAATTTCATACAAAAATGCGATTCATTTTCAGTTATATGTAGGGGAAGGTGGGGCAGAGATTACATGGGGTACAGTGGAGGGCATAATTTCTTATATAGTGGTAACTTGAACTTTGTAATTATATTTAAGGGGTTATGGTTATGATACATGACATGTACATAATATATGACTAGAGAAATACCCGTCCCTACTCGGTTTGAATTGGTTTACTCTTGATTGTGAAGAGTTGATCAAAATGACTTGTGTCTTTCGTAGAATAAAAAAATATTTTAACATCTTTCGCCATCTTTGCAATTTCTACAACTTACTTTGGACACAAATCCTACACATGCATATCCATACATGTAATACATTTCAAATACATAGCACCCTTGCTTTATAACAAAGCTACAAAATGACGAAAGGTGACACTAAGGTTTCTACGATTTTGAGGGATATTTGGAATTCCCTTTCTGAAGCTCTTTTCATGATCAACTGAATAAATAAAAATGGCGATTTATGGTGAGTGCTCTCTCCCACATAGTCAACAAAACAATATGGTTTTACTTGTGGCAGTCTTGCATCAGGCATGCGACATTGTGGAATTTCGCCATCTCTCATGTCATTATGACAAATAATTATTTAATATTTGTAAAGTTCTAGTTCGGATTTTTTAAACTATTCCTTCAATAATGTCATGATTACACTTAAAATTTGCTTTATTCTTACTTACCTGCCACTTTAAGTAGAAAAGTTGTTTTAATTATAATTATTTGCGATTCTTTTTTTATCTCATGATCTTGCACAGCTGCCAACTTACAAGTAAAAAGTACACAAAATTTAGAAATGCGAGATTGATTCAGAATGAAAGAATCAGAAAATACCACTACACGCGATCTACCAAAACAAGTTTCCTTTTCATTCCTGTTCGTTGAAACATATCGTCTGTCCCAAATATTCGGAAATAGTTTACATTGCGCAAAGAACAAAAATAAGACTTGAAACAAATAATTTATCAAAGCTGAAATTCCATTAATTTTTTTTTAGCAGTTCTTGAAAAGCAATCCAAGTATAATCGTAATACTCAATATTTCAATTTTTTCAAAACTACCAAATTATGATTAAGTTTTCTTACTCAGGTGTTTTAGCTTGAAACGTATATAAATATAACAATAAAGAAATGGTTAATATTGCATTCACTAAACAAATACATGAAATAAAGCAAATTGTAATCAAATATCTGGAATCATCAAATATCATATGATGCCTTTACAAACACACTAACAAACTATCGAACATAGAACAGAAAGACGAACAGACAGAATTACGCAACCAACTTCAGTCACTAAATGAAGATAATTACTCAGAAGATACAAAATTTCATGAAAATATATTAAACCGTGTGGACGTGTATAGGGCATACGCAATATAGACAGACACCAAACGTGCAACAGGTGGATTTGACATCAGAAGGGTCCAAAACGGATAGATAACTTAAAATGAGTCGAAAATATTCAATGTACAAACACTCCATTCTTATCTATAGAGATGGTTACATGAACTGGAATGGATCATGTAACATTCCAATAATTTTGAGACATTTAAATGCAGACCTTTCTATCCTAAAGGTTCTAGAAAAACAGTTCAGTGTTCCAATGATGTAAGTAAATAAAAGTATCTCTCAAACTAATGTCATTACATATTTGCTCGATTGATGTAAAATAGCAAGACACTCATGCATAAAGAAATATTTAATTTTTACCTTTTAACCCTCGAAGTGGTTTCGTCAAGATATCTCATCCTTCAAGAACTGATCATTTTGCTAATGACGAGATATTTCATCGTCTTGATACTGAAGATTTCTGATGATGACAAGATTAAGACCGGGCTAATTTTGTTCAACAAGAGGTGGTCAGTTTGGCTAATGCCGAGATATCTCGACGAGCACAACACCATCAGATGAATAAAACATTATTCAGTATAGAATATACATAGTAATTCTCTGCACTTATGAAACTTCAAGCCCCAATAGAAAGAAAATCATGAACTGAAGTAGGATTGAAGCAATGCTGCAAAGGATGGAAAGGAAAACTGTGCAACCAATAAGTATACCGTTAGGTAGGATACCTATATTTTCTGAGATTTTTTAAGCAAAATTGGTTAAAAATAGCATGGCTAAGGATGAAAAGTGAGTGTTTGGAGAAGGAAGAATTCTCTCTGAACTTTTAGAATGTCATACAAATATTTCAAACTCTTTCTGATGTGTAAATGATTAATTTTATTTAACGTGTAAAAACATAAAATGTTTTTAATTTTACAAATACAAATATTGACGACCAGCTACAGGCTCAAGCCCAACAAGGCTGGTCCTTTGTTTATGAATTCTCCAATTCCCACTGACTATCCAATTGTGTCTTAAATTCGTACACTCCCTTTGAATTAACTATATTTTCTGGCAACGCGTTCTAACTGTCTATTACCCTATTAAAGTAGTAATTTTTCCTTAAATCCCGATTAAAATGTGTCATTCAATTTATACCCATGGCCCCTTGTTCTGTTATCCCTATTGAAATTTAAGCCCTCTGTGTCCCCTTGTTTTACAAACTTGAAAAGCTGAATCAAATCCCCCCTCCTTCTTCTTCTTTCCAGTGTATACATGTTTAGCTTACTTAAACGTTCATTATAGTCGAAATTTGCTAACCCCTTTATTATTTTTGTAGCTCTGTGCTGAACCCTTTCAATTGATTCTATGTCCTTTCTCATATATGGAGCCCAGAATTGTACAGCTTACAGAATTGTACATACTTGGGCACAGGAGTGCCCAAGTATGTAGTACTAAAAGTGTACATTTTTGATGACAAAAAGAGAAATTGTTGTGGGTTTGTGACAAATCCGTTGGGTGTCCTACATTAGATACTGTTTTTCGAATACACAATTATGACCTTTTGGTATAACGAAAGTTTTTGAGTATAAGTTATCAATTGTGAATGTAACTGTGGTTCGGCTTTTGCTTCTCACTTACATATACATCCGTATAAAATCCTAGAAAAGATTGCAAAATTAGTTATTTCCTTCTACATACCTTATACAAGTATGTAACATTTTGGATCATTATTGAAATTTAAACATAGTATATGTATTCATTTGAATTCTTTTTGTTAAAATACTATTTATGCTGTACCGTCATGTAAGAATTTGACGGACAGCTGGTTTAAAATTAAACTATTTATTTACATAAATTAAATATTTACAAGAAAATTTAAAAAGATAATTATGGGCACAGCCATCGACAACCGAAACCTGCCTGAAGCCAAAGTAACAAAATTGGCAAAACAGAGACGTCTGTCTCTCGTTGAATCTCGAGTCCGAAACCTCTCAAAATCCACGTTCGCTTCGCAGAACCGCCGCTGACAACGAGAGGGGGGTGAATTCCGAGCCCTCTAGAGATGTTTATGTCCTCTCCAGAACAGAAACACCCCCACACAGATGCGAAAACCGTCTGTCATGCCGACTTGAGTCCCTCACCGCAAAAACTTGATCCCAGACCTGAGATTGGGGAACCGACGGAAACTCCAGCTGTGTATGGATCAAATGGGCCGCCGAGGAGCCGCACGTGCAAAGACTAAAGTTGTTTTCGCATTCCAAAACATTCCAGCGTCCACGTGTTAGGGAAAAGGGTCGGCTAGTACCATATGGTACAACCGCCCCCACTACTGAAAAAACTTTTCCCAAAGGTGAAAAGTTTTCAACGTACGCATCCACAGACGCACGGATAAACACCCACTGGCAATTCAGAATAACAGATCACTTACCACCACCATATCCTGAAACCGTGACTCAAGAATATGTGTAAGGCAAGTTAAATCCAATCAATTTAAAATTCATATGCCGGAGTAACTTTCTACTCCCTTACAGTATGGTCACTCAAGGCTCAAATACCAAATTAAATTAAAAACAAAATAAACACCAAACTTTAAGACTTATACCAAATTCGTTAAAACTAAAACCAAATCACATTAACCACATCACATATAAGAATTTCGTTAAGCGAAACCCAAAATTTCAATACACAATACGAACTATACAAATTCCATTAACCAGACAAAAATACAACAAAGCATATTTCTAAATTCAATATTTTCGCTAAGCGAACCCAGAATAAACAAACCATACGAACTATAATAATACTTTCATTAAACCAACCAAAATACACCAAAACATATATAAAATATCAATCTTGTTAAGCGAAAACCAAATTCCTAAGTTTCACTCAACACACGTCCTGAGTTGCAATTTTAAAACTACAAATCTTCGACAGTGGTTTAGAATGACAGAGTGAAAACATCCTAAACACAAAATTAATTTCCACTCTACACAAAACATAATTTAAATTTGCACGTAGCTTTCAGCGAAAAGTACTCGAGTGAAGAACATAGATACAAGAAATCAATTCCACCATACGTAAAACATAGTTTACAACTTTTAACATTTAAAATCCTCAGCAAAAGATACTGAAATCATTGAATGAATATTTCATAATTACAAGGCTACCAATTTCACTCCGAGCAAACATGATTCACAACTTTAGCACTTAAAATCTCCAGAAAGAAAAAGAAACATTTAAGTGAAATGCCATAACTACAAAAATCTCCATTTCACTCAACTCCCCCCCCCCAAAACAGGATTCGCAATAATATTACACTATACAACACAAATCTTCCTCAATTATATTTTATTTAGCTCTTTGAATTTTCGTGAAAAGCGCGACTCAGACTGTCGGCGTTCAAGTGTTTTTTTCTTTCCCAGATCGGTGTTCGATCGCGGAATTTCCAATTTTTTTGGTCGATGCATTGCCAAAATCATCAATACCCTCCCGATTTCACATTCCTGCCGTGACAATTTTGTCTGGGGTCCTAACCATTTCTCATACCGCAAGGTGTCTGGGGTTTTTATACTCTTCCCGTGCACCAATTCTGCCGGGGCGTAAACGCTGCTCACGTGTACCGTGGAAAACACTAACGGTGTAAGTTGTGGGTCCCAATCTGATCCGGCTCCGGAATCTAACGCTAAAGGTCTTGGCTTCACCCCTTCACTCACTAGCAACTCTTTTCTTTTCCCCTTTTGGCCCACGTGACCTATTTCAAAAGTTTCCTCCTGAACGGAAACGGACACCTCTAATTCTTCTTCTAACCCTGGGCCACCTTCCGTTATCTTTCCCTTACTGCTATTCGGTAATTCCAGGAAAATCATTCCCGTCGTTTTACTTGCTACCCCCACTGGAAGAACTAACGGTTCTTTCGATCGCACCTTTGCGATCGCGGTCTGGATTACCACCCTCGGAGTACATAACTTGGCTACTTGGGGACTTACTTTCTCCCCTCCAGAAACATCTTCGTCTCTCTGCCCCTTTAGTTCTTTTTTCTGATCGTTAGCCTCTGTCATAGGAAGACTAATAGGCTCGCCCGATCTCAACTCCGCGTCGGTCTTATTTATCGCCAACGGGGCCGCAACATTTTCTCCACACTTCTGCAAGCGGGTTTCAACTGTATGACTTTGCTCAGATCTCTTTTGTAGATACGGCATCAGTAATGCATGTTCGACCTCCCCTCCGAGTCGTCGATTTATCGGTTCTACAAACACCATTTTCCCCAACCTCGGACAATTTGGCCTTAAATGGTCGCTCGCGTTGCACTCAAAACACCGCGGCATAAGTCTCCGGTCAGAAGTGTCAAATTTCCCTCCCGGGGAACTAGGCGGGAAAAATCGTTCCTCTCTCGAGTGGGGGACGGTGGGTAATTCTTCTCCTTTACCTTCGCTGGGAAAAATGTTCTTCCCTGGGCTTTTGGTCGTGATGCCTCAATCCGTAGTTTTAAAAGCTCAATGTTATACTGTCTCTCTTGTTTCCTGTATGCTCTCTCTTGTTCCCTGTCCGCCTTCTCTTGTTCTTTTTTCTCCCTCTCCCGTCTTTCCTGTATAATCCTTTCTAACGCCACTTTTGCGTATTCCTCATCGTAGGAATCGTGCGAGAGAATTAACTCCCTAAGTTGGGATGCCCTTAATCCCGGAGTAAACGTTACTCCCAAAAATTCGGCTACTTCCTCTAGATCTTGTTTCCTACCTTTGGCCAAGTACGCCATTTCAAAAATTCAAAATTGCCAAAAAACAAAACAAAAAATTCAATTCTTTTGCACAACACCCAATTCAATAATGTTTACGACATACAGTATATAACATACCATACCACATACAATAATTTAGCAATTCTAAGATACACAATACAGATTCAAGATACTTTAGCTAAATCAATTTCCTTTAGAGTGACCACACTAATTGATATTAACAAAATTTTAGCTATTACACAATTTTTGAAACTTAGTCACAGTGACAAAATAGGGAAATGGCACTAACCTGTATCTGCTGACTTGGACCACTTGGCACCACTGTCCACAGGCTGGACCACGGGTGGAAACACTGCACTGCACTGCACTATCTTCGGCTAAAAAGCCCACAAACACAGTCTTCGGCTGAAAGCCCACGGGTGTAGGTCGTCTCGACCTCTTCCACAACGCGCACAAATAGCACTGCGCCACTGACGAAAAAACGGTTCGCGATGAACCTATATTAAGCGGTCAAGATGACCTCTGGACTATTCCCCTGATGAACAGGACTTGTCGAACTTTCCGTCGATTCCGCTCACGCTCCGTTGAAAAGGACCGGCAACTCGAAACCAAAACCAGAAGTTCTTGCGACGAGTTTCCGTTTCGGTGATGGATGGGGTCGGTGACTCCGGTACCTCCTTCTCAGTTTCTCTAAGACAAGGGAAACGGTCTCCAGCGAAAATCCGAACTTCTGGTTTCGAAGTTCTATGGTTTCAGCGAAAGTGACAATCCGACAGCGGAAATGACAATCCGAACTTCTGGTTACGAAGTTCTATCGGCCTTCTCTTTCAGGCAAAACGGCAGGTTCGATTTACTTGTCGAGGCTGTTTTAATCTAATCAACCCCGCTGCCACCAAATTAATAAGCTGTACCGTCATGTAAGAATTTGACGGACAGCTGGTTTAAAATTAAACTATTTATTTATATAAATTAAATATTTACAAGAAAATTTAAAAAGATAATTATGGGCACAGCCATCGACAACCGAAACCTGCCTGAAGCCAAAGTAACAAAATTGGCAAAACAGAGACGTCTGTCTCTCGTTGAATCTCGAGTCCGAAACCTCTCAAAATCCACGTTCGCTTCGCAGTACCGCCGCTGACAACGAGAGGGGGGTGAATTCCGAGCCCTCTAGAGATGTTTATGTCCTCTCCAGAACAGAAACACCCCCACACAGATGCGAAAACCGTCTGTCATGCCGACTTGAGTCCCCCACCGCAAAAACTTGATCCCAGACCCGAGATTGGGGAACCGACGGATACTCCAGCTGTGTATGGATCAAATGGGCCGCCGAGGAGCCGCACGTGCAAAGACTAAAGTTGTTTTCGCATTCCGAAACATTCCAGCGTCCACGTGTTAGGGAAAAGGGTCGGCTAGTACCATATGGTACAATGCTTACATTGCTTTTAAAAGAATTTTATTTTCGATAATATTTTGTTCTATGTAGCCTACCAAGTAAAAAGGAATTTTTTTGTTTGAAATAAAAAAAGGTGCTGTAAAAAATTACATTTAAAATTTTACTCTATTTATGCAAAAATATCTTATAATTTTACTCTATTTTATGCTAAAATATCTTAAAATTGTTTTTTATATTTAATTATTTTAATAATAAATTTATGTGTTTATGAGCATGTCAGATATATCAATAGTTTTCTCTCTGTTGCCATTGACTCATTATTAATAATCAAATCCCATTGTAACTCCCCTCCAACAGTTCATTTAATTTTGAAACAGTAAACTTTTGAATATTGTTACGTAGCTTTGCATAACAATGCTTTCTCCAAACAGTACAATTCGATGCTCTGTTTCTTCCCATTTCATGCAAAGTTTTTGTGCTATTAGCGTTGAAAAATCGAACTTCTGATATTTTACTTTAAATTTTGATCGATTTTTTTGCGATTTGAATTAACTTCGTTGAGAAACTCAACTTATTACTTCTTGAGTCCACCCTTAAGCTGTTGATATCTTCTAAGATTGAAAATGGCTCGACGATTCTGGAAGGGATTTAAAAATCTGTAAGTGTTCACCAAATTACTTTATGTTTTGTCTTTGAGCGTTTAGTAGTTTAGAATGTCTGATTTAATTTACAGAAATGAGATTGCTTTGTGTATTTTGACAATCTTTTCCTAACGTGTATCCCATCGTCTTATTTCTGTGAAAAGGTGCATTGAAACATTACTAAATGAACAAAGAATCTACAATTTGATTGCAATACAAATTTTAAAAAATTACATTTAATTAAATTAGACATTTAAAATTATAATCACGCCATTTTAATTGACGGCCTCGTCCTAAAACATTCAGAAGGTTGGATTTCTTTTTGTTAGCTAGAATGGTATCATTTATGAAGATTTTGTAGTGTGCAAAACTATGCAATTAAATAATCTTTCTGTCAGTTATTTAAAATTGTATTACAGAAAATTTGTTTAATTGGACAATCCCTCGGAGAAAGGGATTTCTATATCACACTTGCACTCATCGAAATTTCATGTTTTTATTATTAATTATTTATTTGTTACTTTTCTTTTTAATAAAGAATCAAGGAGTGCCCATTCCTAATTATACCCTCAAAGGGAAAGAATCAGAGGCACTTTTGTGGTTACCTGGTTATTACTGTTTTTCCTTGTTCAAAAGTTTCAAATGTATTCATTTTCTGATCATAGTCAGTTCAGTGTCGCTGTGTAACACATTTTTACTTGTTTCAGTTTCACCAACGTCAAAGACGACCGTCTGGGAGAAGCCTCCGATTTGGTAAGTAAACTCACCTTAAACGACAATTCTTATATTAATATTTAACTATACAACTGAAAATATTATTTATTTCAAAGAAATGTTCCTAAAATAAAAATGTCCGAAACATTTCCATGTAGAGAGCTCGTTAGTTGTGAGGGGATAAAATTGAAAGAAGTCGTGTTTTAGTTTGAAGAGAAAAAATTCTTGAACATTCTAGCAATTAGAAAAATTAATTGATTATTTATTAATAGCTTACTCTCCACATACAATCAATTCTCCTAACTAAATGAAAATAAAGCTTGATCTTTTAATAATTTTCAAAACAAATATATTCCATACTCCAAGACATAAGATAAGTATAATCGTCCGAATGCATCATATAAAAAAAATTTGGTATTTCAGTACCGAGAGATCATCATTGGAATGATGGGTATAAAAGAATTTTTGTGAGGATTTTTTTGAATCATAAATGTAATTATTTTCTTGCAATTTTTCACAATTGTCACAACGTCAAACTCTTGTATCTTATTAAGTATCATCTGTTGAGGTTAGCCTGTGTGTTATCCGATGTTAGTGCTCTGGCCCTTGGACCAAGAATAGGTTGAAAAAAGGTTGTGAGGGGATAAAATTGAAAGAAGTCGTGTTTGAGTTTGAAGAGAAAAAATTCTTGAACGTTCTAGTAATTAGAAAAATTAATGGATTATTTATTAATATCTTACTCTCCACATACAATCAATTATCCAAACTAAATGAAAATAAATCTTGATCTTTTAATCATTTTCAAAACAAATATCTTCCATATTCCAAGACATAAGGTTGAAATAAGGACTTTACGTTTTTCCACAGGAGGAGTGTCATCCGATACCACGGGTAGTGGAAGCTTTCTTGAGATACAAACCGGAAGACATCGCGGTAAGTTCACTTTTTTCACAGATTACTTTGAATTAATGTTATTATGTGCATAAGAATGTTTGAGAATTCATAAACATGAAAAACCACCTATGGAATAATACTATTGTGTTGTGGCACATTTTATTGAAATTAGCTGCTGGATCACATTGAGTGTCATATTTTGAATGTGTTATATTTAAATTTTTCAGGAACAACTCACCTTAATGGACTGGACGAACTTTAAAGGTGTCACTCATGAGGTAAAAAAATTCATTTCAGACGTTCATGAGCAATGTAGCATTTTAAGGTAGTCGACAGGTGTCCTTATATACCATGATGCTGTAAGGATGTAACTGTGATATAGTACACAGGTGTGTCAATTTCCCCTTTGGAGAAATTTTCCAAACTAATTTTTAAACCTCATTACGGTTAGATGGAAAACGGTGTAAACAAAGCCTTTTTCAAATCCATTTATTATCATAGATACGTACGTTATCCTACGACTGATTGGTACAAAATCTCGTGGTCATCGGCAAGTTTGTTGTTTTTACTATTTCCCCTATACGCTGTTCTAAAATTTTTTTTTTTTTACTGTTGACCATTATACTGGCTAAGGAGTTTTCATTTACTCCAACATTTTGTTTTTAATAAAATAAACGGAACAGAAAAAACACAAACCCTTTTTTAACTCAATTTATTATAATGGATACGTTATCCAACGACCTTTTTGTACAGAAGCCCAGGTCAAGTGCCAGTTTTTTTTTTTTTTTTTTTTTTCATTTAGACCTTATTCGAAACTTTTTTTTACTGTTGACTATTATTCGTTGTGAAGAGTTTAAACTTTTACTCTAACATTCCGTTGTTTAAAAATGCGATTCGAATGTTTCAGGAGTTATTCCATGCTGCTAGGAGAGATTGGAAGCAATGCCTAAACATCTGCGAACTCCTGGCAAGATCCGTGAATGTGAGTTGATCTTACTCTAAGAGACTTTTTCAAACTTTTCAATCTTTGTACCTACAGACTTCAATTTGAATAACCTCTTTTATAATTCAACAGGTGAGCACGTGGGTACAGGACGTTGTTCTGACCACGCCGACTGTGGATGTGAGAGCCGCGGTGGTGAACAAATTCATCCTCATCGCCAAGCGCCTCTTCAAACTCAACAACCTGCACTGCACAAAGGCCATTCTGGAGGGATTATACGTAGTTCCCATCATGCGGCTGATCTCCACATGGAAGGTAACTTACATAACTCAAGATCAAACATTTTAGAGTGGCGTAGAGCCGACAAATCGGTCTAGAGGGTAAGGTGCTGGTTTCTGGATCGATAGGCCCTGGTTCGAATCCAGGGATAATGTGTAGTTTTTCATCCTTCTAGAAGGAATGTGTGGGTGGTATAAACGGGTTGGGCCTACAACTATTTTTGGATGGTTTTGAGTTGTAATATTATATGAGGATAATGATGAAGTTAATGCGACCAGGAATTAGAACCCAAACCAAACAGTGTCGTAACGTCTAATAGCGTCAAAGAAAACCTTGATAAAACTTATCAGACTTGATCGATAAAACTTGAAGCAAAATTATCGATTCTTAAAGTATGTTCGAGTGAGACAATACTTTCGATTCTTAAAGTCATTGATTTGTACCTCTCCTGGGCTGTAGATGACCGATCATTTAAGTCTCTTATTGACTTCTTACCACGAGTATAGAACTATGGTCAGAAGACGTAGGCGCCACCATTATTGGTATTTTTAATTAACATTGTACTAGAGAAACACAGAGGTCTATCAAACACCGTCCGGGACCAATCCCAAAGGGAAAGATCCGAGGATAACACCGCGTTATTTTGAACCATTGTCTGATGACGAAGCAACACCTGAGTTTGAACCCCACTCTCCAAAATTCCACACCACGCCAATGATGACATTTGACGAGACAACAGATTTAATGTGGGTGGGTGGAAACTTAACTCTACGTCACACTGGAGCAATCTCAATGGCATGATGTGGTGTGGATATTTTAAGAAAGGGTTGCAGGCTCGAGTATTGACCTCATCAACATACAATGGTTCAAAATAATGAGGTGTTGACCGAAGATCTTTTCCTTTGGGATTGATCCCATATCGTGGACAATAGCCCGGTGAGTCTCTCCAGTGCTAGTGGCGATGGACCAAGATCAATCTCAAAGGGAAATTTTTCGAATTTGTGAGAAACATTTTCCATCAAGCTAGATAAGTATAGGTGGCGGAAGTGTTTCTGCGATGATTCGTTTTTCTTGTACGTATTTCAAACGTGAAGTCCCCTGGATTGTTTTTAGAACATGTTTTCAGCATCTTTGTCAAATAAAATTCCGTAGAATTAAAATTCTAATTGATCTCTCTTACTTGTACAGTTGACTGAAAAAAACAATTTGATTAAAAGCCAAACGCTGTGAAAACACCGATAAATTACTTTATAATGTAAACCTGACAAGTATCACGATAAATCATTCGGAAGCAGAAGTTAAATCTTCAGACTGATTTGTTTATTTTCTATGAAAATCCTTCTCTCACAATTTTAAATTTTCTTTTTTCTTCAAACTTCAGAGCCATTGTACGGTACAGTTTACCTTTGAAATAAATAGCTAGTCAAACTTGTGAACCGAAAGAAATAAATTCACATTGCCAACTACCTTCAGCCTTTCTTCTCTTCCCCATTTGATGAGTTTGAAAGTTCAGTCACCTTACGGTGAAAAGTAGGGATATGCAGTTTCTAATCCTCCCGGTAGATGTTGCTACAAGGTGTTCCGTCATTAGAAAAAACGCTCTGACCTTGATAGACGAGATATCTCAAAATTAGAAATAAACCGACCAGATCAACGTAAAAAAATCGGCACTGTGTTGATGACGAGATATCTCGTAAACAGAAAAAATGGTCTGATTTTGAAGGACGATATATCACTCACGTCTTTAGTGTAAAAAACATATTTGTTCTTATACTCCTTATAAAGGTATTTGTAATACCCTGATAACGAGAAATCTTGGTATAAACAGCATTGCTCAAACCTTTATTGATGTGTTATCTTGTCGAAGCCATTTGGAGGATTATGGAGGTCTATATATCAATTAAATATAATCTCAAGGGTTTTGAAAAAGATTTTAGTTTTCAAGGGGGTCGTTGAACTGAAAAAGTTAGGAATTGGAATCTGAGTTATTGAATATACCACTAGGGGGGAGGAGATGTTAAAATGTGTATGTTCTTTCTCCGAGTCACAATCAGTGACTAAATAATTACATTTATTAGTTTAAAGAATACATGGATTTTTTCGAATGTCAAGAATATCTATATTGTTCCATCCTTTCGAATAAAATCCTTTGGAGAGATTCTATTGTTACTTTCCTTGGATTAGAGCTCCTATAAAAGATTTTATTCGTTCACCTTTGAATAGAGTTCCTTGGAAGGAGAGAGATATTCGTGTGATCTATTCCTTAGAATAGAATCATTTTCAAATATTATGTCCTTACTTTTCTTGGAATATAGTTCTTAGGAAAGGAACAGTAGAATGTTTCAGGAGGAATGTATTTTAGGAAATGGACCAATAGAATATCTTCTAAGAATAGAATACTTTGAAGACATTATATTGGTTAAGATGGTCAAAATTGTAAGGAGGTTATACTGGAAAGACTGCATTTAGTAAGGTGGAATTATGCGCGTGAACCCCTTACAGGGTAAAGCGGTTATTTTGATGCTTGTAGGAATTTGAAATAAATTAAGCTCTTATAGGTCCGCTCCATTTGTTCTCTAATTTGCAAAATGAGGTAAACACGCCCAATTGAAGATTCGTGGTTTTGATAAAGTATCAAAGGTATGCTTCTGCTTTGTATAATATATATGCATATAATTGACATGCTTTTTTTATTCCAGAAAGTGCCTGTGAAAAATACGAGACACTTCACAAAACTCCACCGGATCTTTTGCATTGAAAAGAAGATTATAAAGAAGATGTGGCAGCCCTATAGTGCACACGAGGTTCGGTGTATTCCAGACGTAGGTGCGTATAGGATTTTGTTGTCCACCTAATGAGCGTCGCTAAATACCCTAGTAGTATTGGTTTTACCCCACAATACACTTGATTAATAAATAACTACATTGATTGGTCGAAGGTATCAATTGGTCCTTTCCGTATTATGGAATCCTTTAAAGCGATTCAATTGGTCCTTTCATGGTTATACAATCAGGTGGAACTATTCAATTAGTCCTTTCCTTTGAGTGGAATTCCTTGAAAATATTATACTGCTACGTTCTTTTCGGGCGGCAACTCATGTGGATGTCATCATGTCCAGTTGATCCCGGACCGTCGCAAATAGCATATCGTGTTGTTCCAATGCGACGTTAATTGAAATATCCCCAAGTAATAAATAGCCCAGGTACTCTAGCAAGAGGGTTACCGCTTTCCGTATGTGTGAAACATCCAAATGATTCTAATCCAGAATGATACAATAGAATCTTTTCAAAAGATACTAGTACAGACCTATATTTTCCATCACTAAAGAATATTTTGGTGTAAATTTTTTATTTTTTTAAATATTATATTATGTACTGTGTTAAGTCAAAGTTCAGTTGAAAAATGCTTTACTCCCGTGAAAACGGGTTTTCTATTATTCGTAGAAACAACTTTATAATCCAACGCATTTTTCTTTCCTGTAGATGTACTCTTATCTGGAATGACAGATGATATAGGCGTCGAATTCACTGGACACCACGTCACGTACCTCCAAAGGTCAAGATATGGTAAATTTCAAGTCATAAATTCTTTCCAAACTAGTCTTAGGCAACTGACATTGAGGCTAAATATGTGTATATGTGTTACTGCTAAAAAGCTGTAATCTGTTATTCTACAGATTATCTAGGTTTTAAGTGCCAAAAATAGTTTCACTTCTCAAACTACCTGGATAATTTGCACATTACCTACTAGGCACTCATTAAAGTGAAAATAAGATCTTTGGTGGAACAACAGCAACGTTTCTGTTAGCTTAAATTAACATAATATTATTTATTTGTCTTTCGATATCTAAAGAATCAAGTTAATACAATCAAACAATAAACTAATTAGTTGATAGAATCAACCATCAATCAATTAAAAAACTATAATAGAAGGAATCAAACGGTTAAAACATCATTACAGTTAAAAAAATGAATTTCCTAAACATATGATAAAATTATGCTTACTTATTAGTGCAATCTAAAGATTGGTGACACTTTGAATTACATAGCAATTAGTTTTTGCGACAAGCACACCTATTTGTGGTACATTTAGATCTGCATTTTTTAAAACCCTGCCCAGTATCAAGGGATTGTTTTACTGCCGTAGGAAATGAGAGAAACAGGCGAAACCAAACTCAAAGAGGAAGGAGAGAGGGAATTTGTATTGAAAGGAAATGAGAGACACTAACTTTTGAACTTTAGCGATACGGAATCCGTTAATATGTACATTACCTAGGTTAAATGCGCAATACTCTTGATTCCGCACATTAACGGTGCAAATCAGTTAATCTGCAAATTAGCTATGTAATGTGCTCATTTACGGCTTTCCAGCTTTAGCGGTAGCATATAAATATAAATATATATATAAATATATATATATATATATATATATATATATATATATATATATATATATATATATATATATATATATATATATATATATATATATATATATATATATATATATATATATATATATATATATATATATATATATATATATAAACTTTAATTTTAATCAAGTTCAAGTCCAGTTTTCGTAGAGCAGTCACATGATTACTAGTCGATATACTGGTCCATCTGTTTGAAGCACCGTTGAATATCAAATTTTAGAGAGAGTCATATTTTATTCCATACTATTATTGATTATATACTATATTTGACGTCTATGATTGAAACCTCAAGAACACGGACATATTTAAACTTCTTTTTTCAGGGCATATTGGCGAATTGCCTGAGATTCAGGATTACTTATCATCCATTTCCTACACAATGGAAAAGATAAGATGCTTGAAGGCAAATCGTTTGAAGTGAGTGTACATCAGAAGGTTTTTCAAGTAAAATCAAAATATATAGAGACTAACGATTGATAATAATTAAGGGAAAATTAAACAACACCGGGTCATTATTAATAAATTAGTTTTTTATGCGTGTAATTTTTTTCTAACGAGATCATAAATTTGTTAAAGTTTCAATTTATTAATTCTAGCCTGCCCTTCTTTGAAAACAAAAACATTTTTCGAAATAAACTGCCAAACACGATTTTATTTAAAAATAATAATTTTGTTAACTATTAAGAATAATTAATTTTATATTTGTACAAAAAAAGTAAGGTACTACAATATAGTAGCCTATATTTATACAGTCCCTTCTAAAAAGTAATAAAGATGCATTTTTATACCAATTATAAAATGATTCTTGCTTTTTAAGCAGGTATGTTTATAAATTAAACAAACCATTTCCATTTCACACAGTAAAAAAAATAGTAGTTCAAAACCGGGTACTACCCTGTTCTGTCGGACTGTCAAGGTCCCTGTATCATATGACAACGCCATTAATCAGAAAAAAAGGCTTAGCATATTTCAAACATGAAGGAAAACGCTTTTTAATCATATAAAAAAATAGCTGAAATAGTTTAACTGTACTTGTTATTCTGTACTTACCTAAGATAAATCTTCAAGCAATTAGAAACTACAGAGTACAATTCGGTGGATTAAAAAGCGAACTTTTTCTACTTAAATTTTTCAAAACATCGTCGTCGACAAGCACATAATCTACACTGTATTTCATTCAACTCTAAATAACATGAGCCGACCAACCGGTATAGTGGTTAAGGTGTCAGCCTCTAGATAGGAAGGTTCCTGGTTCGAATCCGGGTTTGGGCATGGATGTTTGTAAGCGTATGGTGTAGAGGCGGCGGGTGCACCTTAAATCTGTCGTGGGCGAAAGTCCTCACGTTGGGTTGGTGTTGAAGTTTGGAGAATGGGGTGCCAGCTCAGATGTTGCTTCGTCATCTGACCGTGGTTCAAAATTACGAGGTGTTGTCCTCGGATCTTTCCCTCAAGTGACTGATCCCAGACCGTCGTCAATAGCCCGTTGTGTTTCTCTAGTACGACGTTATCTAAAATTACCATTACCAACTAATATGGCGGCTGTCTGCAACTAGTTTCATGCGTTATCCCACAGATGGCAGTTCTAATCGAGCCAAAACTGCCGGGTCCTGGATTTATCGGGCTACCCGGTTTTGTCCTACCTTCCCCTACCTTTTATCATGGGGAATAATGAAATTACACTTGTGAGCAAAACTTATGTAACAGTAAGGATACAGTTGCCACTTTGCACTTAATTGGCTTTGGATGAGTGAAAATGATACGAAAGGTATATCACAAAAATTACAAAAAATATAAGTAAAAACCGCGGTAGCAGGAACATAAGCAAATGGCAAAAAAGTGATGAATTAAAGTGGTTACACTGCACTGAGCGCCATGAATAAAGATAATTGAGGAGGTTGTAGTCTGGTTGGAAGAATAGCGGATTTGTAACTGGAGGGTTGCGAATTTGAAACTAGGTAGAACCATACAGCGTAGCGTTTAAGGGGGCTAGAACACATTAAACCTGCCGTAGCATCAATTGTTCTCGCGTTTGAGTGTTAAGTTTGAGATAAATGTTGACCTCGTCATCATATCGTGATTTAAAATTACGAGGTGTACTCAGATCTTTCTTTTCGGGATTCATCTCTGACCTTCCGCCAATGTGCTCCACCTTGTTTTCACCGTTGCGACTGTAAATTACTACCTACATACAAACTTTTTATCGTTACATTTTACATGTATAAATATTTCACTACAGCTTGAGCTGAATTATTTAACTAAATGCTTCGATGTAACTTCTGGCATATTACAAGTGATATTCAGATGCTAACTTCGAAGTAATACACGGTGATTAACTTATTTGGTTTCATTTTATGCATATTGCTTTTCAGATGGAGCTTTGACCTGGAGCCCGACACATAAATGTCATATTTTGGTGACATATCTGCAATAGACAAAAGTAAACACCCACATCCATATTAAAATAAACAAAGAAACATTTCAACGTGGATTCCGCATTCGAGTCTACTTTGAAGATTACTGACCTCCAACAACAAGACTTCAAATTCTAATAGTATGATATGAATCCTGTGAAGTTGTGAAGGACAAAGCGAAGTCCGACTGAAGAAGTAAGCAAGGTTTTAATTTCGTTTTTCGTCAACTCTGAGCAAAAACTCATAAGCTGACTTTTCCACGGAGAAACTAAATGCCCGTTTTCCTGACGATGAAAAATACATAATCATATTGTAAAGCGTTTAAAAGATATCTAACACGATTGAAAATGTTTATATTTATTATACTTTGTGCTGAAAATCAAAAGTTATTCTTTAAAGAGATGCACAGTAAAAAACGACTTGGTTCAGTTAATGAGTTTCTGCTCTTAGCCGACGTTGTATTGTTGAGTCTGTAAAGCAAACATAGAAGATCCTCTCATGCTCCATTCCTTCCTGAACGTATTCTTTGTCAAAGGCTTTCTTTCTGTTTTCATAGCTTGACGATATTTTTTTATAATTTCGTTAAGTACTTTCAAGGATCGAGTACCTCTACGAACAATTAAAAAAAACCGTTTCAGCCTATATGATGTAACTTATGTACATTTGTGTTCTATTCCAGATAAGTGCTGGACCATTTCCATCTGGGGAGTGTCGTCAGGCGTCCAGGACCTGAAGAGCTCTACTACTGCCCCCTTGCGTCCGTCCATCCCTCCTTTCTGTAAATATGTCAAAATTCCTACGGGCGCGAGGGGAGCTGTTGGTAGTTATTCCGAAGGCCAGATGCCTGTGCGCTCAACTCGTCCAAGCTGCTTCATTTTTGGGGATGCCTCGTGCTAATGACAATCGAATGTATTAAAGATCAAATAAAAACATTCTATAACCCCAAACCGTCTCTCGCCTCTGTCCTTTGAGAATGTTGAATCGAAATTCCAACCACATTAGAACAAAAGAAGAAGGTTAGAATAAATAAGTTAAAGTTGAGTTCGAGACCTCCACTATAAGAGGAATACCACACTTTTTCCGATCATACTGAAAATGGATAATCATATAACTCCGGTGATACATAAAAAATTCTTTCACAGCACACATAGGTATATGGTGTTTCAAAACTTCCCGCGTACTCTTTAATAAGCAACACAAAATCACTTAATTTTACAGTAATTGTTCAAAGTTAAGAAATCCTAAAGAAATGCTCGTTGTCTGACAGAGATTCAAAATTACGTGGTACTGTCCTCGGATCTTTCCCTCCGGGGTTGCCGCCGCCAGAAGCCAGCTGTGTTGCTTCAATGAGATGTTAAGTAAACTCCTACCAACCGAAGTAATGCTGCAACTGGAGTGTTGAGAGTTCGAACAAAATCAAAGGCAGTCGTGTACACAGGGGCTGGTGTACCTTCAGTTTGTCGTGGCCTCAAATGTACTCACATTAACATGGTATGGAAATTGAGAGAGGGGGGGGGGGAGCAGCTCAGATGTGACCTCGTCATCTGACCCTAAAGTAATGCGGGGTTGTCGTGGCCCACTGTGTTTTCCCAATTGGCTATACCAATCTGTGAGTTGTAGGGCAGATTGAAATTGTACGTATTGTGGTGACTAGCGTAGCATGGTCAAATGTACGCCATGAAAACCCATATAACTAATCTAATGTAATACATACCTGCAACTTAGGTGCGTGTATTAATGTGCAAACTGATCAACAGCCCTATGGCACTTGTAAATATCCCTACGTGAAAATGGTTTAATTTTGTGTTACCTTCTTTCCCTAAAAATGTGTGCATGAAGTTTTGAAACATCCTGTAGATTGGAATTAAATTGTTAATAATATTATTTAGCAAAATGGGGTGGTCGAGGTGCTTAGGTTAGGTGCTGGGATGGGCATATGAGCTCTGGAAACGAAAGGTGAATAGTTCCTATTGATATTCATTTAGTTTCCAGCTTGATTTCCCAACCCAGGAGACTGAGAAACAGATAAAGAGTTAGGGTAGACGATATTTGGAACACCTACCGTAATCTTGTTAGTCATCTTTCTCGCTAGCTCGTCAAATGATCGAACACTCATTCGAATGTAATTAAAGAACTCTGGATTTTCACTTAAATTCGCAAAAGATGTGTAAAATCTACCTCGTGAGAGTCTGAGATTAACAAATGGATGCATCCAGTAACGCCTATTTCGTTTCAAAATGTATTTTCTGTATACCAATAAGAGAAATAAACACGTTTTCATTGAAGAGATCCATCGCAAATGGCGCGAAATGAGTACTTTCGTTGCTTTACGGTTGGGTGTGCATAGTTTAGTTGGATGTGTGCACCGGGCCTTAGTTTGTATGTGCATTTTCTTGAAGGTATTATGCTGAGCTTAGTCAAATATAGTTCAATGAATAAAACCCATTCCAGCAATCCATTATTCTATACATGAATTATGCCTCTTGTTATAGATTTACTCATGCATACGTATTATAATAATTTTGCAACATAAAAATAGCTTTTTTTTTCAATATAAAGCAAGGTTGAAAGCGTCCAATCAAATGTATTTTTGATACTCAAGTGTGGATTAACACTTTTTATATTATTCCCTCTATATTTTCAAAGCTCGAAACCGTACATATTATTGGTTTTGTTTTAAACCTATTCCCTTCGGATTCGTCGTGGTTCACTGGGTGCACGCGCACTGTGCTAGAAACCGTGGATTCTTGTCAGGTGTTTTTCTCCCCGGTGTCGAAAGCGTGAGTTGAGGATGCAGAATGGTTACCCACGACTCACTTATAAATTTAACATTTACTGAAGCATATTGACCAAAGACTACATGTCTAGTAATATCTTGAACAATCTTGTAAATCAGAGAGCATCTGTTAATTCTTACTTCTATTACATATCGTGGTTGTAGTTTTCATGATTAAAAAATAGATTCACACTATCGTAATGTGCGCGTGTATAGTATACTAACAGAAAGACCCGATTTTGCTCGGGTTGAATTAATAATATGTTGATTGAAAAGTCATCATCACAATTCTTTTTCATAAAAGAATCTTAGCATCATTTAAGTGTACGGGAAAAAAAATTTCAATGCCAATTTAACTTCTCCATTGCTTCTACAATTTACTTCGGACGCAAATATGCACATATGTTGTATCCAACCATATAATCCATTCAGACAAGTGCCAACAGGGGGGGGGGCGGGGGGGGGGGGGTCCCTCCTGTCACTGAGGAGAAGGGGCGAAAGCCATATTTCGCCCCTCCACACTATCAAGGAACATTATTAATATTTTAACTTCAAAAGTAACATTAAACAGTACCGTTGAAGCACATTTGGACTAATTTCATTTCCTGTCAATAGATGCAGGCCCAGATCTGCAGGAGGGCAAACAGGCACTTGTCAACAGGGGGGCAGGGAGTATTTGGCCCCTCCCGTCACTGAGAAGAAGGGGCGAAAGACATATTTCGCACCTCTACACACACACTATCAGGGAACATTATTGACATTTAACTTCAAAAGTAACATTAAAAAGTACCGTTAAAGCAAATTTAGAGTCTAATTTCATTTCCTGTCAATAGATGCAGGCCCAGATCTAGAGGAAGGCAAACAGGCACGTGCCAACAGGGAGAGGGGGCAGAGGGTATTTGGTTCCTCCTGTCACTGAGGAGAAGGGGTGAAAGCCATATTTAGTCCCCCCCACACACACACTCACTAACAAGGAATATTATAAACATTCAAACTTTCAAAATAACATTAAAAAGTACCGTTAAAACAAATTTGGATTATAATTTTCTTTCCTGTCAATAGATGCAGGCCCAGATCTAGAGGAGGGCAAACTGGGGGGCAGGGTTTGTTTGGTCCCTCCTGTCACTGAGGAGAAGGGGCGAAAGCCATGTTTAGTCCCTTACACACACTATCAAGAAACCTTATTAACATTTTAACTTCAAAAGTAACATTAAAAAGTACCGTTAAAGCAAATTTGGACTCTACTTTCATTTTCTGTCAATAGATGCAGGCCCAGATCTAGAGGAGTGCAAACTTAGCATTTGCTCTGGGCAGCCGATTTCGTGTGTGTGTGTGTGTTAATAGAGAAAGAAGCACGGAGGGGGCAGCGTAAAGGGTATTAAATGAAGGGTCAAAGGGCAACACAAAATTAGGTTTTGAAACACGTAAGTACTTATAAAACACGTAAGTACTTACGTTACACGTAAGTACTTATAAATATTTGAGTTAAATATGAATTATAATATTTGCATATAATCTATGCTTATGAACTTAGATGGCTTATAGTTTACAAATAAATATTTTAATGATTAAAAGATAAATAAGTGTTTAAACGAAGTACATTTATCATATTTCTCCTTGCCAGCTTAAAAATAAATTTGTTTCATATTCATCTTTATACATCTTTAGAACCTGCACCATAACTAAGAAAATTTTAATGGATCCAAAACTATGTTAATATTACACTGGTATAATAAAAAGCTTAATTTGTCAGTTTTTAATTCATTTCTTAAAATATGTTTAATTAATGCCTATACACAATCAAAAAAAGATTAACTCCATATTGTGTTTCAACAAACAATAATTTGAACAGAAATATTTTAAATGCAATTATAAGTAAAAGGCTATTGTGTTGTTATTTCGCTATGGAAATTTAATAAATGCTGTTTACGAGTTTTAAATAAATGACGTTTTTAATTATTTTTTATTTGATTTAAAATTTATTATTACGTTATTAATTTATTTATTAATCATGACGTGTTTAATTTTTTTCGTATAATTTTTACAGTGAATGTTTCACAAACACTCATAAGACCGGTAGTCTTCTATAAATTCAAGAGTTTGTTCGTTATTCATGATAACACTAAAAAAAAAAAAAAAAAAACACAACGACTTCGGTTCACCAAAACACTGCAAATTGAAAGTTGAAGCTCATAGAGATCCAAGGCTGTTGGAACTCCTTGCGCTACGCTGTGCGCTATGAAAAACTGCTACTTCTGACTCATCTCGGGCATGCCTTGACGCATGCGTCCCTTGCGTTGAGGCATGCGCTGAGGTATATGGAGAGGCATGCGCTTAGCGCAAGCCTCTCCATATACCTCGGCCCCTCAACAAGTGGAGGGAGGAGTGGGTCATTAAGGTGGAAGGAGTTGGTGACTGGAAGTCCGAACTGACCGTCCGAAGGGATGTAAGAGGATGATGGTGATCTCTGTTTGTGTAAGAGTTACGTGATCCGGACGAAAAGATCGGGCAGGGCTCTGCAGTCCGAGGGTGATAACCGTATCCCAAACCAAGTAACGGCAGAGATCTGTACGTTTACGGATGGCGAAATTGGGGCTCTCCGGCACTGGACTGCGGTATCTGAAGCACCGCTAGGTACACCGTAACTCCAGAATAGAGAGTCTCATAAGGGAGTTATGACTAAACTTGGGGTCGATCCCGCTCATGTACCCTTCGAGTACCTCTCTTGCTGTAAGGCTAATGCAGAATGGCAGGATTTCAAATATCAAATGATTCAGAGGTATTTTTCAAAACATACAAAAATGACGATTGGAAATGATCTTCAGTTCAATTAAAGTTTAACGACTATATTACACACATTATGTGCAAGATAAAGGTTACACATTAATACAAATCTAATCATTAATCAAACCAATCAAATTGCTTTAGTTCTTATCAAATTTGAATCAAGGTTCAACTTCAACTGACAAAAACTGCAAATGTGTGAGAGCAGTCAAGGCGCATGACGTTATCGACGCCAACGCCATCAAAGATTCAAATAATTTCCACAATGGCTAATCCTTTATGTCATGTTAGGATGGTGAGGAGGGGAGTGCTGCCTCCAAGTAAGAAGAACTATTGGCCGAGAGGTGCAACGTTACGACTCGGCGTAATTTGCTGGACAGCGTTTTTATGAGAGGCTCGAAATCACCGAACTAAGCGCGATAAGTGGGCGAATACGACAGCACGAACGGAGCGGAGGAGTTTGCGAAAGATAGTCGAGGCGTCTCAATCAACTTTGCGCCGCGCAACCACGGTTCCAGTTTGGCAGATTTTGCCCCCGAAATGGCTTCTTTTTGTGAGCTCTGGCGGGGAAAATTTGTCTGGCTGATGATATACGCAATGCAAAATGGAACTAAATACTCACAAGAAAAGTCATTGAGGTCATTTGACACTATAGACAGAGATCCCCGTTTGACTCTTCACCTCCTTACCCTGATCGTACGTTATTTTCCCGAATATTATTCAAAGAAATAAAGGAATTTTACTAGAAACGCACACAGCTCTTGTCACAATTGAGGCTATAGGAACAAGAGTGGCTTAACGCACAAAATCTCGAAATTTTTAATATGACCGTTACACGTCTTTTTACTGTTTTCGAAAGGCGCTGGTTCAACTCTTCAAAAATTTCAAAATAACTTATTGATTCCTGATAAATAAATTATGAGAAATTTTTCAAGTTTATAAATTAATTACAATAATTTACAAAAAATAATATGTATAACCGGGTATTGCATGGCGACTGTAGACAAGCTGTCCCAGTCTCAAATTTAGAATATTTGAAGATGTTTGTAATGAACTGGTTGTGTGTGTGGGAGGGAGTTATAAAATAATAATAAGTCATATATATAGAGGCTGTTCACACATTTGTTAGACAATGTATATTGTATTCACAAAACTAAATTACATAAAATTCTTGTGTTTTAAATGTTCTATTTGATAGCCCTTATTCGAAACTATCTTTCAACACTGTAATTTCTAGGATAATAATGCCTTTGAAGTGTCAGAAGAGGTATTCTATCCCATTCCTCCTGAACAGCTTTACAGAGTCCTGAAAGGGTTGTGGGACGACGTTTGGATAATGCAGATTTTTAAAGTCCGAAAGCACAAATATCCATAGGGGATACATCGGGACATTTAGTAGGGATATCAGTGAAGGGTATGGCCTTGATACCGGTTTTTTGTTCCATCTCTCTTAGGAAATTTACAGTGGATTTTGATGTGTGAATGCTAGCTTTGTCTTGATGGAGTTCCACAGATTGATGGCACTGTGGGTAAAGCGATGGTATTTCATTTCGAAAAATGGGCGATAAAATATGTTCCTGATAGTATTTCGAGTTAATCTTGACATTTTTTTTTCCCACTCTCTTTATTTTTAACTCGCCATTATATGAAAACCCAGAAACAATCATGAATCCCTTAGATAAACTTTCTTTCGATTCTGTGAACCATGTACTTAAATTTTGTTCTCCTTTTTATGATAATAAATGGCTCTTTTTTTTGCTACAATCATTTAAATACACCCATGATTCATCTACTGTGACAATTTTTTTCCATTTTTATTTGGATAAGTGTTTTTCATATAGAATTCGGCAGCATGTCCTACGTTCAACGATATGCTTTAGAGAAAGACGATGAACATTGCGTTTTTTCGCTTTCTTAAGTTTTAAATCAACGTTTATCATTTTGTTTACAGTGGGCAACGAGCATTTTAATGATTTTACAATTGTACTTTGACTAGGGGGATTTTCTTTTAACATTAAACAACGTACCTTTGCAATAGTCGAAGATGTCCGTTTCTTCCTTGGATACTTGTTTGGAAATTTTGTCCCACTTGAGGCTCCAATTTGACGTTTTTTTCCTTTCTTGTTGACAATATTACCTATCGACGCTTTAGATATCACAAAACCATGACTCTCACATCGTTTTTGGATAACGGAATATGAATATTTCTCTTCGTAAAGAACATAAATATAACCTTCGAACCACTATTTCGTTAAAAACACCATTTTGAATAAAAGCAAACCTCTCAAGCAGCAGACGATAATTTTGACTTTTAAAAACATTGTAGAACTGCAGTTATTTCTTTTGCAGCAAACGATTTTTTATTACCGCTAACCAAAATCGTCTAAAAAATGTGCGTACAGCCTCTGTATAATATATAATGAAACACTAATTAATAAAATTACTGACAAAACACATTTTAGAATATATTTTATTTTTAGAGATATAGATTTTTATGTGTGTGTTCCAAATTTTATTCAGCCCTATTATGTCCACTCGGTTACAAGGAAGTTTTAAATATAAAAATGAAATTATATTACAGTTGACAACTGTACTGAACTCTCTGAAGGGTTTTGTGTTCACTTCCTGTCAGTCATATAGTATTGGATATTCAAGAAAAAGGTAAGATGAATAAGGTAATTTATATCTATGATTGTGACCGTGTGCTGAGAAATTCCTCCTTGAAGCGGGCGAACAAGCGACAAACTCTCATTACACTCACAAACATTTATTAATCTAATTTACATTACGTGGACACAACATATATACTATTAACAGAACCTTTCATAACTACCCGACATAACGGACGCTACGACGCGTCTTCATTCTACGCCGCCGATTAACTCCCTGACCTCCTTAGGGTGTCCTTGATCGGAGCAGGGGTGAGATTTAGTTTTGGTTCTCACTTTTAGTTCGGAGGTTTATAGCTCTGCAGCTGACGATGCGCTATAGTTCACTTGTTACAGTCTCCCCCCCTGGCTACGAAGACGTCTCGGCGAGTCGCCAGGAGAAGGGTCAGATGGTTGTCTTGAGTTTTGTCGCACTGTTGGATCAGCCTTTCGGGGTCGACCTCTCCTTCGCAGTGGGGTGATGGGTACGTTTCCATTTTGAGGTGTGTTAAGGCATGGACGTAGAGCAGATGTATGATATGTTCCGACAGGGATATCAGGAGATTGGGGATTCGCAACAACATAACTTGTTGGAGAACGCTGAGTTAAAATCAAATAGGGTCCGTCTCGGTGAGGTGCAAATTTCGCTGACCTCTTCTTAGCTTTGTTGCTCACAGTATGTGAGGTGATCCATACTTGATCTCCAGGTGCGTATTGGGGAACGCTTCTTCTTCCTCGATCAGCATTTTTCTTTCTCTGATCCTGCTTTTGTTCTACAAGATCTTTTATCTCAGAGGAGATCTTTGCAAATTTCCGTAAATACGGTGTGATCTCAGCAATGAAGTTGTCATTGTTGATCACTGACCTTATGTCATGTTGAACATCGTCTAGTGTTCTAAGTTCTCTTCCAAACTGTAAAAAGGCTGCAGTATGAGCAGTGGTGTCACATTTTGCAGTGTTCAGAGCAAAACGGATAGTTGGGAGTTTTTCTGACCATGTGGTGTGGTCATCACCGACAAGAATGGCAAGTCTTGGTTTTAAATCCCTGTTTTTCCTTTCTACTGGGTTCGCTTGAGGACAGTAAACTGGAGTAAGAATTTGTGTAACTCCGAGAAGATAGCATACTTGTTGAAGGACAGCACTGACGAATTGGGATCCGTTATCACTTATGAGACGACGTGGCAGACCGTATCTCAGAAACACTTCCTCTAATAAGGTTACTGCACACTCCTTTGCAGTGGCGTTTTGGAGAGAGAAAAGCTCCACCCATTTTGTAGAAGTGTCCTCAACAATGAAAATCCATTTCTTTCCATCTGGGGTTTCTGGCAAAGGACCGAAAAGATCGATCGCTAACGTCTCAAAACGCTGGGAATACACTGGTGTTCTCAAAAGTCCAGCAGGCTTTTGGTTACTTGGCTTATAACGGCTGCACTCAGCACAATTCCTTACATAATCTGCGATGTATTTTCTCATTCCAGGAAAGAAATACCGCGTTGCAATCTTGTGAAAAGTGCCCTCGGCACCATAATGTCCACCGGTTGGGGCATCGTGATATTGTTGCAGAACTCTTTCACGTTCCTGTGTCGGAACTACCAACTGGGCTTCCTCTGATTCGGAATCCGGGCCATATCGATATAAAATACCTTGAGACATTATGTAGCCACGATTGGTCCAATTCACGTAGTTTTCGTCCTTGGAGACACTCTCAAAACAGTCAATGATTTTCTTCAAGTCATCGTCTTTCAATTGTCCTTCACGTATGTCATTTGCCTTCCTGGATGGCAGATCAATAATGGTAACAGAACAAATGTCACAAGTGGGCCTTCCATGTGTACATGAAGGGCGGGATAGCATGTCTGCAATGACGTTTGCTTTTCCTGAAAGATATTCAACTTTGATGTTGTAAGACTGTACCTGAAGGGCCCATCTTGCGAGTCGACCGGTTGGTGATTTCAGGCTCAACAACCATTTCAAGGGTTGATGATCTGAAAATACTGTTATTTCAGCTCCTTCGACATAGCCTCTAAATTTGTCCAGCGCCCAAACGACTGATAAGGCTTCGCGTTCTGTAGTAGAGTAGTTCCTCTCTGCTGGGGTTAGCAGACGACTAGCATACTCGATCGGATGTTCTTCAGATCCTTGTCCTTGGATAAGGACTGCGCCCAAAGCATAGCCTGAAGCGTCAGTTCTGAGGACAAATGGTTTATCCTCATCTACTTGTTTCAGCACGGGCGGTGAAATTAAGCTATTCTTCAACGATTCAAATGCTGTCTGTTCGTCTTGTCCCCACTTCCAAGGTGTTTGCTTCTTGGTGAGATTGCTCAAAGGCCTTGAGGTCTCAGCAAACTGGGGAATAAAACGACGATACCAACTGCAAGTTTGAAGAAAGCTCTGCACTTGCTTCACGTTCTTGGGAGAAGGGATCTGTACAATGGCTTCCACCTTAGCAGGGTCTACTTCCACTCCAGAACTCGTGATGTAATGTCCCAAATATTTGACTTTGGAGCAAGCAAAATGACACTTAGTTCGGTTGGCATGCAGATGGAACTTTTGGAGTCGGTCAAAGACTAACCGCAGGTCCTCCAGGTGTTCTTCAAAGGTTGCAGACATCACAATAATATCATCCAGATAAGCTAGAGATCTGACCTTTAGTCCATTTCGGAAAATGTCCATAAGTCTTTGGAATGTGGCAGGGGCTGTTTTTAATCCAAATGGCATTCGAGTAAATCGAAAAACTCCAAACTGACAAACAAAGGCTGTCTTGTCTTTATCAGGAGGATACATCTTCACCTGATGATATCCAGACTTTAAGTCTATGGTAGACATAAAGGCAGTTTGCTTAGCATTTTGCAAGAGATCATCCATACGCGGAAGAGGGTATTAGACTTAGTTACTGAATTCAATTTTCTGTAATCGATACAAAGGCGGAAATCCCCATTTGGCTTGGGTATCAAGACCACAGGTGCTGCGTAGGGAGAGTCACATTCTTCTATTACTCTGGATGAGAGAAGTGCATCAATCTCTCTCTTCAAAATTTCTTTTCTCACCGGGGATAACCGGTAAGGAGCAGTAGCAACTGGAGGAGCATCACCTGTGTCGATCCGGTGTTCGATGTAAGGTGTTGGTTCTCCACCCGGACTGAAGTTATTTTCATAGTGAATTAGAAGTGCATTTAATCTTCTGCACTGATCTTCACTTAATTGTTCACCTTCATCGGGACGAAGGAGATATGGATTTTCTGGTCTAACACTTTCTTTAATATCACAGGAGTGGACTTGAGCACTCGCATCGAAAGGGAAATGTTCCTTTGGCTTGTCAGTGTAGAACCAAGCATGGTCACGAAGATTTAGAACAACACCTGCTTTCTTCAAAAAATCTGCTCCAAGTAGGGTACGGTTTCCTTTCGCCTCTGGGAGGGCAAAAAGTGTTAATTGAAAGGAACGTCCTTCCAGACATAGAATTACACAGGCTGTTTGAACTTCCTTTTCTGTCTGACTTCCATCAGCGAGGATCACTGAGAGAAAAGACTTTTCGAATACTACTCCTTCATCTTGAAGAATATGGTACAATCTTTCGCCTGCGATAGAGTGACTTGCTCCACTGTCTGCACATGCTGTGCCGAATATTCCATTTATCGTAATATTCATAACTGGAACTTCATTAGACATGGCAGGTCTATCAATTTGAATCTTCTCAAAACGAGCTGAGTCAAATTTTGTGGAAGGATTGCAAACTGGACAGTTAGCTTTAATGAATCCGACTTTTCCACAACCATAACAAGTCCGAGCTGGTCGCTCCTGATTGTCACCAACCTTTATTCGACTAGTTCTGTTTGCCTGATTTGTTTTTTTGAACGGTACAGGCTTGATAATTTCATCTCTACCGTTGTAGGCTTTCCTTTGAATTGGAGGGGATGAGCTTCCTTTTTTGTTGTTTCTGAGACAGTCATAAGTTTCAAGCTTCTCAGCTAGGTAATCGGGAGAAATCAAATTTTCCCAATCATCTAAATAATGTTCTCGGCACTCAGGGTTGCATCTTTTCTTCATTTGATCTGAGATAATCAGATCTTGTAATTTTTCAAAGGTAGTGACACCCAGTTCAGTAATCCAGCCTTCAAAATAGTTCCTTAGTTCAAAGTAAAACTCTTTCCATGTGCAATCTGCAGACTTTCTATGTTGACTGAAGAGCTTTCTGAACTTTTCAGCTGTCAGTTTAAAACGCTGAAGGAGTATACCTCGAATGTGTGTATAGTCATGGGATTTTACTTCAGGTTCCCTGGCTATCAGCTTTGAGATCTCTGAAGGGAAAAGTCCTAATAGATGAGTCACCCACATACTCTCGTCAATTTTTAAGAACTTCATTTGTCTCTCAAATAAGACTAGAAACAAGGACATGTCATCTTCTTCAGGCTTGAATTGTGGCAAAATTTTTTGGAGATCCATTCTCATGGAAGGGTGCATTACAGGTTGGGAAGTCTTGAACCTGTTTTTCTTGCTCTCTCAGTAATCTTTGCTCTGTCAAGAGTTTGGATTCTTCTTCCATCTTTGTTGACACAATTGTGTCTAATAAATTCTTCACAAATTCTTTGTCGTTTTGGTACTCTTTACTTTCCAAAATTATTTTCTTTAGATCCAAGACTTTTAAGTCATCATCCACGTTTTCACCAAGTTCTACAACCAAACTCTGAAGATCGACCTTTTTTGCCTTGCCGAGATAAGCCATTGTCACTATAGTTGTAAAGTACAGTTCAAAAGTCTCAATCTAAATATCCACTAAAGTTTGTATTAATACTAAAATTATTTACTTAGACACTTTTCTTTGCACACTAGTTCACATAAAAGTTATATAAGGTGTGTTCATATGTAGCACAAGGTATGGGGTATACTAATGTTTTCCAAAAATGAGAAAATAAGAATTGGAACCTAGGTAAATTAATGATAGCATTCGCTAATAGCAGGCATACAAATATTAAGAAAAATGTCGTGGGAGATCCACCTCAAATAAAGTATCAAAATATAGTACAAATAAACAATAAATACCATGTTTAAAGAACAGTATATCTTAAGCATTTGTAGGTTAACTAATACGAAAGATGTTTACCTATTTACTGAGTGAGGTTCACATAAAAGTTATATAAATATATATGAAAAGCACTTTGATAATTATTATGTGGGTTCACATAAAATATTCCATGTTATCAATCTGTAATCATATACCAAATAAAATAATATTGCATAGAATACTCAAAAATTTTTTTAAAACACCATTTTCCTCAAATAAAAGAAATACTAATTGCTCAAAAGTGACAAATGTATGTATTTTTGTTATAATTCAAATATGCATATACAACATTTCGATAATTCCTACAATTAACTTTCTAGAGTCATGAAAATAAATTATAAAATCTTATTTTAAAAGCAAGTATTCGAATTCAACAAAAGCAAAATAAAAGAATTCACTTTTTTCAGACACAGATAAAAATAATATACAAAATGCAATTAACGTTTCCTGACTTGTTGTTTATAAACAAATTACTTACTCATAACAAAATCGCTACTTTCGCAAACAGCAAATAGTATCTGGAATATTTTCACTCTTTCGTTTTGTACAAAACGCAACTCTTTAAGAACAATATTCTGGTTGAATATTAATTTTCCAACAAAGGAACTGAATCACTGTAAACTTCTAATTCAAATTGAACGACCTGACGTTTTGAAATTAATTTACACTATTCAGGATGAATATGTATTAGTTTACAGTTGCTCATCGCTAGGTTTAGCAAGAACGTTGGGGCAGTAAGGATTCTAGAAGAATTTACTTATCTTTGTCAGGTTCGTAATCCACGTTTAGGGCGCCATTCTGTGACCGTGTGCTGAGAAATTCCTCCTTGAAGCGGGCGAACAAGCGACAAACTCTCATTACACTCACAAACATTTATTAATCTAATTTACATTACGTGGACACAACATATATACTATTAACAGAACCTTTCATAACTACCCGACATAACGGACGCTACGACGCGTCTTCATTCTACGCCCCCGATTAACTCCCTGACCTCCTTAGGGTGTCCTTGATCGGAGCAGGGGTGAGATTTAGTTTTGGTTCTCACTTTTAGTTCGGAGGTTTATAGCTCTGCAGCTGACGATGCGCTATAGTTCACTTGTTACAGTCTCCCCCCCTGGCTACGAAGACGTCTCGGCGAGTCGCCAGGAGAAGGGTCAGATGGTTGTCTTGAGTTTTGTCGCACTGTTGGATCAGCCTTTCGGGGTCGACCTCTCCTTCGCAGTGGGGTGATGGGTACGTTTCCATTTTGAGGTGTGTTAAGGCATGGACGTAGAGCAGATGTATGATATGTTCCGACAGGGATATCAGGAGATTGGGGATTCGCAACAACATAACTTGTTGGAGAACGCTGAGTTAAAATCAAATAGGGTCCGTCTCGGTGAGGTGCAAATTTCGCTGACCTCTTCTTAGCTTTGTTGCTCACAGTATGTGAGGTGATCCATACTTGATCTCCAGGTGCGTATTGGGGAACGCTTCTTCTTCCTCGATCAGCATTTTTCTTTCTCTGATCCTGCTTTTGTTCTACAAGATCGTTTATCTCAGAGGAGATCTTTGCAAATTTCCGTAAATACGGTGTGATCTCAGCAATGAAGTTGTCATTGTTGATCACTGACCTTATGTCATGTTGAACATCGTCTAGTGTTCTAAGTTCTCTTCCAAACTGTAAAAAGGCTGCAGTATGAGCAGTGGTGTCACATTTTGCAGTGTTCAGAGCAAAACGGATAGTTGGGAGTTTTTCTGACCATGTGGTGTGGTCATCACCGACAAGAATGGCAAGTCTTGGTTTTAAATCCCTGTTTTTCCTTTCTACTGGGTTCGCTTGAGGACAGTAAACTGGAGTAAGAATTTGTGTAACTCCGAGAAGATAGCATACTTGTTGAAGGACAGCACTGACGAATTGGGATCCGTTATCACTTATGAGACGACGTGGCAGACCGTATCTCAGAAACACTTCCTCTAATAAGGTTACTGCACACTCCTTTGCAGTGGCGTTTTGGAGAGAGAAAAGCTCCACCCATTTTGTAGAAGTGTCCTCAACAATGAAAATCCATTTCTTTCCATCTGGGGTTTCTGGCAAAGGACCGAAAAGATCGATCGCTAACGTCTCAAAACGCTGGGAATACACTGGTGTTCTCAAAAGTCCAGCAGGCTTTTGGTTACTTGGCTTATAACGGCTGCACTCAGCACAATTCCTTACATAATCTGCGATGTATTTTCTCATTCCAGGAAAGAAATACCGCGTTGCAATCTTGTGAAAAGTGCCCTCGGCACCATAATGTCCACCGGTTGGGGCATCGTGATATTGTTGCAGAACTCTTTCACGTTCCTGTGTCGGAACTACCAACTGGGCTTCCTCTGATTCGGAATCCGGGCCATATCGATATAAAATACCTTGAGACATTATGTAGCCACGATTGGTCCAATTCACGTAGTTTTCGTCCTTGGAGACACTCTCAAAACAGTCAATGATTTTCTTCAAGTCATCGTCTTTCAATTGTCCTTCACGTATGTCATTTGCCTTCCTGGATGGCAGATCAATAATGGTAACAGAACAAATGTCACAAGTGGGCCTTCCATGTGTACATGAAGGGCGGGATAGCATGTCTGCAATGACGTTTGCTTTTCCTGAAAGATATTCAACTTTGATGTTGTAAGACTGTACCTGAAGGGCCCATCTTGCGAGTCGACCGGTTGGTGATTTCAGGCTCAACAACCATTTCAAGGGTTGATGATCTGAAAATACTGTTATTTCAGCTCATTCGACATAGCCTCTAAATTTGTCCAGCGCCCAAACGACTGATAAGGCTTCGCGTTCTGTAGTAGAGTAGTTCCTCTCTGCTGGGGTTAGCAGACGACTAGCATACTCGATTGGATGTTCTTCAGATCCTTGTCCTTGGATAAGGACTGCGCCCAAAGCATAGCCTGAAGCGTCAGTTCTGAGGACAAATGGTTTATCCTCATCTACTTGTTTCAGCACGGGCGGTGAAATTAAGCTATTCTTCAACGATTCAAATGCTGTCTGTTCGTCTTGTCCCCACTTCCAAGGTGTTTGCTTCTTGGTGAGATTGCTCAAAGGCCTTGAGGTCTCAGCAAACTGGGGAATAAAACGACGATACCAACTGCAAGTTTGAAGAAAGCTCTGCACTTGCTTCACGTTCTTGGGAGAAGGGATCTGTACAATGGCTTCCACCTTAGCAGGGTCTACTTCCACTCCAGAACTCGTGATGTAATGTCCCAAATATTTGACTTTGGAGCAAGCAAAATGACACTTAGTTCGGTTGGCATGCAGATGGAACTTTTGGAGTCGGTCAAAGACTAACCGCAGGTCCTCCAGGTGTTCTTCAAAGGTTGCAGACATCACAATAATATCATCCAGATAAGCTAGAGATCTGACCTTTAGTCCATTTCGGAAAATGTCCATAAGTCTTTGGAATGTGGCAGGGGCTGTTTTTAATCCAAATGGCATTCGAGTAAATCGAAAAACTCCAAACTGACAAACAAAGGCTGTCTTGTCTTTATCAGGAGGATACATCTTCACCTGATGATATCCAGACTTTAAGTCTATGGTAGACATAAAGGCAGTTTGCTTAGCATTTTGCAAGAGATCATCCATACGCGGAAGAGGGTATTAGACTTAGTTACTGAATTCAATTTTCTGTAATCGATACAAAGGCGGAAATCCCCATTTGGCTTGGGTATCAAGACCACAGGTGCTGCGTAGGGAGAGTCACATTCTTCTATTACTCTGGATGAGAGAAGTGCATCAATCTCTCTCTTCAAAATTTCTTTTCTCACCGGGGATAACCGGTAAGGAGCAGTAGCAACTGGAGGAGCATCACCTGTGTCGATCCGGTGTTCGATGTAAGGTGTTGGTTCTCCACCCGGACTGAAGTTATTTTCATAGTGAATTAGAAGTGCATTTAATCTTCTGCACTGATCTTCACTTAATTGTTCACCTTCATCGGGACGAAGGAGATATGGATTTTCTGGTCTAACACTTTCTTTAATATCACAGGAGTGGACTTGAGCACTCGCATCGAAAGGGAAATGTTCCTTTGGCTTGTCAGTGTAGAACCAAGCATGGTCACGAAGATTTAGAACAACACCTGCTTTCTTCAAAAAATCTGCTCCAAGTAGGGTACGGTTTCCTTTCGCCTCTGGGAGGGCAAAAAGTGTTAATTGAAAGGAACGTCCTTCCAGACATAGAATTACACAGGCTGTTTGAACTTCCTTTTCTGTCTGACTTCCATCAGCGAGGATCACTGAGAGAAAAGACTTTTCGAATACTACTCCTTCATCTTGAAGAATATGGTACAATCTTTCGCCTGCGATAGAGTGACTTGCTCCACTGTCTGCACATGCTGTGCCGAATATTCCATTTATCGTAATATTCATAACTGGAACTTCATTAGACATGGCAGGTCTATCAATTTGAATCTTCTCAAAACGAGCTGAGTCAAATTTTGTGGAAGGATTGCAAACTGGACAGTTAGCTTTAATGAATCCGACTTTTCCACAACCATAACAAGTCCGAGCTGGTCGCTCCTGATTGTCACCAACCTTTATTCGACTAGTTCTGTTTGCCTGATTTGTTTTTTTGAACGGTACAGGCTTGATAATTTCATCTCTACCGTTGTAGGCTTTCCTTTGAATTGGAGGGGATGAGCTTCCTTTTTTGTTGTTTCTGAGACAGTCATAAGTTTCAAGCTTCTCAGCTAGGTAATCGGGAGAAATCAAATTTTCCCAATCATCTAAATAATGTTCTCGGCACTCAGGGTTGCATCTTTTCTTCATTTGATCTGAGATAATCAGATCTTGTAATTTTTCAAAGGTAGTGACACCCAGTTCAGTAATCCAGCCTTCAAAATAGTTCCTTAGTTCAAAGTAAAACTCTTTCCATGTGCAATCTGCAGACTTTCTATGTTGACTGAAGAGCTTTCTGAACTTTTCAGCTGTCAGTTTAAAACGCTGAAGGAGTATACCTCGAATGTGTGTATAGTCATGGGATTTTACTTCAGGTTCCCTGGCTATCAGCTTTGAGATCTCTGAAGGGAAAAGTCCTAATAGATGAGTCACCCACATACTCTCGTCAATTTTTAAGAACTTCATTTGTCTCTCAAATAAGACTAGAAACAAGGACATGTCATCTTCTTCAGGCTTGAATTGTGGCAAAATTTTTTGGAGATCCATTCTCATGGAAGGGTGCATTACAGGTTGGGAAGCAGAGGCCTCTACCATACGTTGAGATTCTAGCTGAATCCGTAACTTTTCAAGTTCAAAGTCTTGAACCTGTTTTTCTTGCTCTCTCAGTAATCTTTGCTCTGTCAAGAGTTTGGATTCTTCTTCCATCCTTGTTGACACAATTGTGTCTAATAAATTCTTCACAAATTCTTTGTCGTTTTGGTACTCTTTACTTTCCAAAATTATTTTCTTTAGATCCAAGACTTTTAAGTCATCATCCACGTTTTCACCAAGTTCTACAACCAAACTCTGAAGATCGACCTTTTTTGCCTTGCCGAGATAAGCCATTGTCACTATAGTTGTAAAGTACAGTTCAAAAGTCTCAATCTAAATATCCACTAAAGTTTGTATTAATACTAAAATTATTTACTTAGACACTTTTCTTTGCACACTAGTTCACATAAAAGTTATATAAGGTGTGTTCATATGTAGCACAAGGTATGGGGTATACTAATGTTTTCCAAAAATGAGAAAATAAGAATTGGAACCTAGGTAAATTAATGATAGCATTCGCTAATAGCAGGCATACAAATATTAAGAAAAATGTCGTGGGAGATCCACCTCAAATAAAGTATCAAAATATAGTACAAATAAACAATAAATACCATGTTTAAAGAACAGTATATCTTAAGCATTTGTAGGTTAACTAATACGAAAGATGTTTACCTATTTACTGAGTGAGGTTCACATAAAAGTTATATAAATATATATGAAAAGCACTTTGATAATTATTATGTGGGTTCACATAAAATATTCCATGTTATCAATCTGTAATCATATACCAAATAAAATAATATTGCATAGAATACTCAAAAATTTTTTTAAAACACCATTTTCCTCAAATAAAAGAAATACTAATTGCTCAAAAGTGACAAATGTATGTATTTTTGTTATAATTCAAATATGCATATACAACATTTCGATAATTCCTACAATTAACTTTCTAGAGTCATGAAAATAAATTATAAAATCTTATTTTAAAAGCAAGTATTCGAATTCAACAAAAGCAAAATAAAAGAATTCACTTTTTTCAGACACAGATAAAAATAATATACAAAATGCAATTAACGTTTCCTGACTTGTTGTTTATAAACAAATTACTTCCTCATAACAAAATCGCTACTTTCGCAAACAGCAAATAGTATCTGGAATATTTTCACTCTTTCGTTTTGTACAAAACGCAACTCTTTAAGAACAATATTCTGGTTGAATATTAATTTTCCAACAAAGGAACTGAATCACTGTAAACTTCTAATTCAAATTGAACGACCTGACGTTTTGAAATTAATTTACACTATTCAGGATGAATATGTATTAGTTTACAGTTGCTCATCGCTAGGTTTAGCAAGAACGTTGGGGCAGTAAGGATTCTAGAAGAATTTACTTATCTTTGTCAGGTTCGTAATCCACGTTTAGGGCGCCATTCTGTGACCGTGTGCTGAGAAATTCCTCCTTGAAGCGGGCGAACAAGCGACAAACTCTCATTACACTCACAAACATTTATTAATCTAATTTACATTACGTGGACACAACATATATACTATTAACAGAACCTTTCATAACTACCCGACATAACGGACGCTACGACGCGTCTTCATTCTACGCCGCCGATTAACTCCCTGACCTCCTTAGGGTGTCCTTGATCGGAGCAGGGGTGAGATTTAGTTTTGGTTCTCACTTTTAGTTCGGAGGTTTATAGCTCTGCAGCTGACGATGCGCTATAGTTCACTTGTTACAGTCTCCCCCCCTGGCTACGAAGACGTCTCGGCGAGTCGCCAGGAGAAGGGTCAGATGGTTGTCTTGAGTTTTGTCGCACTGTTGGATCAGCCTTTCGGGGTCGACCTCTCCTTCGCAGTGGGGTGATGGGTACGTTTCCATTTTGAGGTGTGTTAAGGCATGGACGTAGAGCAGATGTATGATATGTTCCGACAGGGATATCAGGAGATTGGGGATTCGCAACAACATAACTTGTTGGAGAACGCTGAGTTAAAATCAAATAGGGTCCGTCTCGGTGAGGTGCAAATTTCGCTGACCTCTTCTTAGCTTTGTTGCTCACAGTATGTGAGGTGATCCATACTTGATCTCCAGGTGCGTATTGGGGAACGCTTCTTCTTCCTCGATCAGCATTTTTCTTTCTCTGATCCTGCTTTTGTTCTACAAGATCTTTTATCTCAGAGGAGATCTTTGCAAATTTCCGTAAATACGGTGTGATCTCAGCAATGAAGTTGTCATTGTTGATCACTGACCTTATGTCATGTTGAACATCGTCTAGTGTTCTAAGTTCTCTTCCAAACTGTAAAAAGGCTGCAGTATGAGCAGTGGTGTCACATTTTGCAGTGTTCAGAGCAAAACGGATAGTTGGGAGTTTTTCTGACCATGTGGTGTGGTCATCACCGACAAGAATGGCAAGTCTTGGTTTTAAATCCCTGTTTTTCCTTTCTACTGGGTTCGCTTGAGGACAGTAAACTGGAGTAAGAATTTGTGTAACTCCGAGAAGATAGCATACTTGTTGAAGGACAGCACTGACGAATTGGGATCCGTTATCACTTATGAGACGACGTGGCAGACCGTATCTCAGAAACACTTCCTCTAATAAGGTTACTGCACACTCCTTTGCAGTGGCGTTTTGGAGAGAGAAAAGCTCCACCCATTTTGTAGAAGTGTCCTCAACAATGAAAATCCATTTCTTTCCATCTGGGGTTTCTGGCAAAGGACCGAAAAGATCGATCGCTAACGTCTCAAAACGCTGGGAATACACTGGTGTTCTCAAAAGTCCAGCAGGCTTTTGGTTACTTGGCTTATAACGGCTGCACTCAGCACAATTCCTTACATAATCTGCGATGTATTTTCTCATTCCAGGAAAGAAATACCGCGTTGCAATCTTGTGAAAAGTGCCCTCGGCACCATAATGTCCACCGGTTGGGGCATCGTGATATTGTTGCAGAACTCTTTCACGTTCCTGTGTCGGAACTACCAACTGGGCTTCCTCTGATTCGGAATCCGGGCCATATCGATATAAAATACCTTGAGACATTATGTAGCCACGATTGGTCCAATTCACGTAGTTTTCGTCCTTGGAGACACTCTCAAAACAGTCAATGATTTTCTTCAAGTCATCGTCTTTCAATTGTCCTTCACGTATGTCATTTGCCTTCCTGGATGGCAGATCAATAATGGTAACAGAACAAATGTCACAAGTGGGCCTTCCATGTGTACATGAAGGGCGGGATAGCATGTCTGCAATGACGTTTGCTTTTCCTGAAAGATATTCAACTTTGATGTTGTAAGACTGTACCTGAAGGGCCCATCTTGCGAGTCGACCGGTTGGTGATTTCAGGCTCAACAACCATTTCAAGGGTTGATGATCTGAAAATACTGTTATTTCAGCTCATTCGACATAGCCTCTAAATTTGTCCAGCGCCCAAACGACTGATAAGGCTTCGCGTTCTGTAGTAGAGTAGTTCCTCTCTGCTGGGGTTAGCAGACGACTAGCATACTCGATTGGATGTTCTTCAGATCCTTGTCCTTGGATAAGGACTGCGCCCAAAGCATAGCCTGAAGCGTCAGTTCTGAGGACAAATGGTTTATCCTCATCTACTTGTTTCAGCACGGGCGGTGAAATTAAGCTATTCTTCAACGATTCAAATGCTGTCTGTTCGTCTTGTCCCCACTTCCAAGGTGTTTGCTTCTTGGTGAGATTGCTCAAAGGCCTTGAGGTCTCAGCAAACTGGGGAATAAAACGACGATACCAACTGCAAGTTTGAAGAAAGCTCTGCACTTGCTTCACGTTCTTGGGAGAAGGGATCTGTACAATGGCTTCCACCTTAGCAGGGTCTACTTCCACTCCAGAACTCGTGATGTAATGTCCCAAATATTTGACTTTGGAGCAAGCAAAATGACACTTAGTTCGGTTGGCATGCAGATGGAACTTTTGGAGTCGGTCAAAGACTAACCGCAGGTCCTCCAGGTGTTCTTCAAAGGTTGCAGACATCACAATAATATCATCCAGATAAGCTAGAGATCTGACCTTTAGTCCATTTCGGAAAATGTCCATAAGTCTTTGGAATGTGGCAGGGGCTGTTTTTAATCCAAATGGCATTCGAGTAAATCGAAAAACTCCAAACTGACAAACAAAGGCTGTCTTGTCTTTATCAGGAGGATACATCTTCACCTGATGATATCCAGACTTTAAGTCTATGGTAGACATAAAGGCAGTTTGCTTAGCATTTTGCAAGAGATCATCCATACGCGGAAGAGGGTATTAGACTTAGTTACTGAATTCAATTTTCTGTAATCGATACAAAGGCGGAAATCCCCATTTGGCTTGGGTATCAAGACCACAGGTGCTGCGTAGGGAGAGTCACATTCTTCTATTACTCTGGATGAGAGAAGTGCATCAATCTCTCTCTTCAAAATTTCTTTTCTCACCGGGGATAACCGGTAAGGAGCAGTAGCAACTGGAGGAGCATCACCTGTGTCGATCCGGTGTTCGATGTAAGGTGTTGGTTCTCCACCCGGACTGAAGTTATTTTCATAGTGAATTAGAAGTGCATTTAATCTTCTGCACTGATCTTCACTTAATTGTTCACCTTCATCGGGACGAAGGAGATATGGATTTTCTGGTCTAACACTTTCTTTAATATCACAGGAGTGGACTTGAGCACTCGCATCGAAAGGGAAATGTTCCTTTGGCTTGTCAGTGTAGAACCAAGCATGGTCACGAAGATTTAGAACAACACCTGCTTTCTTCAAAAAATCTGCTCCAAGTAGGGTACGGTTTCCTTTCGCCTCTGGGAGGGCAAAAAGTGTTAATTGAAAGGAACGTCCTTCCAGACATAGAATTACACAGGCTGTTTGAACTTCCTTTTCTGTCTGACTTCCATCAGCGAGGATCACTGAGAGAAAAGACTTTTCGAATACTACTCCTTCATCTTGAAGAATATGGTACAATCTTTCGCCTGCGATAGAGTGACTTGCTCCACTGTCTGCACATGCTGTGCCGAATATTCCATTTATCGTAATATTCATAACTGGAACTTCATTAGACATGGCAGGTCTATCAATTTGAATCTTCTCAAAACGAGCTGAGTCAAATTTTGTGGAAGGATTGCAAACTGGACAGTTAGCTTTAATGAATCCGACTTTTCCACAACCATAACAAGTCCGAGCTGGTCGCTCCTGATTGTCACCAACCTTTATTCGACTAGTTCTGTTTGCCTGATTTGTTTTTTTGAACGGTACAGGCTTGATAATTTCATCTCTACCGTTGTAGGCTTTCCTTTGAATTGGAGGGGATGAGCTTCCTTTTTTGTTGTTTCTGAGACAGTCATAAGTTTCAAGCTTCTCAGCTAGGTAATCGGGAGAAATCAAATTTTCCCAATCATCTAAATAATGTTCTCGGCACTCAGGGTTGCATCTTTTCTTCATTTGATCTGAGATAATCAGATCTTGTAATTTTTCAAAGGTAGTGACACCCAGTTCAGTAATCCAGCCTTCAAAATAGTTCCTTAGTTCAAAGTAAAACTCTTTCCATGTGCAATCTGCAGACTTTCTATGTTGACTGAAGAGCTTTCTGAACTTTTCAGCTGTCAGTTTAAAACGCTGAAGGAGTATACCTCGAATGTGTGTATAGTCATGGGATTTTACTTCAGGTTCCCTGGCTATCAGCTTTGAGATCTCTGAAGGGAAAAGTCCTAATAGATGAGTCACCCACATACTCTCGTCAATTTTTAAGAACTTCATTTGTCTCTCAAATAAGACTAGAAACAAGGACATGTCATCTTCTTCAGGCTTGAATTGTGGCAAAATTTTTTGGAGATCCATTCTCATGGAAGGGTGCATTACAGGTTGGGAAGTCTTGAACCTGTTTTTCTTGCTCTCTCAGTAATCTTTGCTCTGTCAAGAGTTTGGATTCTTCTTCCATCTTTGTTGACACAATTGTGTCTAATAAATTCTTCACAAATTCTTTGTCGTTTTGGTACTCTTTACTTTCCAAAATTATTTTCTTTAGATCCAAGACTTTTAAGTCATCATCCACGTTTTCACCAAGTTCTACAACCAAACTCTGAAGATCGACCTTTTTTGCCTTGCCGAGATAAGCCATTGTCACTATAGTTGTAAAGTACAGTTCAAAAGTCTCAATCTAAATATCCACTAAAGTTTGTATTAATACTAAAATTATTTACTTAGACACTTTTCTTTGCACACTAGTTCACATAAAAGTTATATAAGGTGTGTTCATATGTAGCACAAGGTATGGGGTATACTAATGTTTTCCAAAAATGAGAAAATAAGAATTGGAACCTAGGTAAATTAATGATAGCATTCGCTAATAGCAGGCATACAAATATTAAGAAAAATGTCGTGGGAGATCCACCTCAAATAAAGTATCAAAATATAGTACAAATAAACAATAAATACCATGTTTAAAGAACAGTATATCTTAAGCATTTGTAGGTTAACTAATACGAAAGATGTTTACCTATTTACTGAGTGAGGTTCACATAAAAGTTATATAAATATATATGAAAAGCACTTTGATAATTATTATGTGGGTTCACATAAAATATTCCATGTTATCAATCTGTAATCATATACCAAATAAAATAATATTGCATAGAATACTCAAAAATTTTTTTAAAACACCATTTTCCTCAAATAAAAGAAATACTAATTGCTCAAAAGTGACAAATGTATGTATTTTTGTTATAATTCAAATATGCATATACAACATTTCGATAATTCCTACAATTAACTTTCTAGAGTCATGAAAATAAATTATAAAATCTTATTTTAAAAGCAAGTATTCGAATTCAACAAAAGCAAAATAAAAGAATTCACTTTTTTCAGACACAGATAAAAATAATATACAAAATGCAATTAACGTTTCCTGACTTGTTGTTTATAAACAAATTACTTACTCATAACAAAATCGCTACTTTCGCAAACAGCAAATAGTATCTGGAATATTTTCACTCTTTCGTTTTGTACAAAACGCAACTCTTTAAGAACAATATTCTGGTTGAATATTAATTTTCCAACAAAGGAACTGAATCACTGTAAACTTCTAATTCAAATTGAAAGACCTGACGTTTTGAAATTAATTTACACTATTCAGGATGAATATGTATTAGTTTACAGTTGCTCATCGCTAGGTTTAGCAAGAACGTTGGGGCAGTAAGGATTCTAGAAGAATTTACTTATCTTTGTCAGGTTCGTAATCCACGTTTAGGGCGCCATTCTGTGACCGTGTGCTGAGAAATTCCTCCTTGAAGCGGGCGAACAAGCGACAAACTCTCATTACACTCACAAACATTTATTAATCTAATTTACATTACGTGGACACAACATATATACTATTAACAGAACCTTTCATAACTACCCGACATAACGGACGCTACGACGCGTCTTCATTCTACGCCGCCGATTAACTCCCTGACCTCCTTAGGGTGTCCTTGATCGGAGCAGGGGTGAGATTTAGTTTTGGTTCTCACTTTTAGTTCGGAGGTTTATAGCTCTGCAGCTGACGATGCGCTATAGTTCACTTGTTACATGATTACTTAAATGTAATTAGGGTTAAATGTCCACTCTGGTACATTTCAGTGTAACAGAGTAGACCAGTATTACAACAGAATGGGACATAGTTTTAACGTTTTTTTTTTTTTTTTTGGGGGGGGGGAAATGACTCAGTTTCTAAATGAGATAAACTGCTTACAATGGTTTAACAATGTCCGATGGTTTAGTCGTGGAAATGTACTTCAAAGGTTTTGAGGTCATAGATGAAGCTATACATTTTTTGAGAAAATGATGCAAAGTGTAATCAATTAATGAATGTTGAATGGCTTTCTCAACTAATATTCTTTACTAATTTGGGATTACATTTAAATAAATTAAAGGAGGAACTACAAGGTGTGATTAAGATAACTATTGTCATGTTTGATTTAATCAAAGCATTCGAAGCAAAAGACCTTTTTCATTGTGACGCTGTTTTCAATGCTTTCAAATATTTTCCAAATGCAAAAACATTCTTTGCAGATCAAGAATCTCATGAAAAAACCAGATCAACTTAAATTGACACTAGTTTTCTGCCGTTATTTAGTCTATCAACGAATGTTTTTCATGATTTAAAACGTTCACGCAGTTTGCAAACCTCAAAATTTATTTTACATCCATACACAATGTCAGCAAATACACTCAACTTGGAGACTTTCGAGTGGCTGATTTTGAAGTATATAGAAATTCAGTAAATCGATTTTTAATCTAGTTCTATATGTATATAAAAAACTGGTTCAATTTGAGAAATGCCTTGGAAAAAATTGAAAATTATCTATTATTGGGCGCAATAAAAATGCAGAAGCGGAAATAATGAGAACTTGGAATTCCATTCCCGAAACCTTTGGTTGTATAAAAACACTAAAGAATGCTATATTATCAATTTCCTCCTTTCCATATGCTTGTACATCCTTATGTACCAAAACAAAAATTTAATTTCATACTAAAATGCGATTCATTTTCAGTTATATGTAGGGGAGGGTGGGGCACAGAGATTACATGGGGTACAGTGGAGGGCATAATTTCTTATATAGTGGTAATTTGAACTTTGTAATTATATTTAAGGGGTTATATGGTTATGATACATGACATGAACATAATATATGACTAGAAAAATACCCGTCCCTACTCGGTTTGAATTGCTTTACTCTTGATTGTGAAGAGTTGATCAAAATGACTTGTGTCTTTCGTAGAATAAAATAATATTTTAACATCTTTCGCCATCTTTGCTATTTCTACAAATCCTACAAATGCATATCCATTCATGTAATACATTTCAAATACATAGCACCCTTGTTTTATAACAAAGCTACAAAATGACGAAAGGTGACACTAAGGTTTCTGTGACATATCGTAATCTTATATATGTTTTTATATGTATGCAAGTGGCAACGTTAGTTAATGTTGTCTTGTAAAAGAAGCGGCAACAAGCCGGTGAATTATCGAGTCATGCTGACTCTAGACTATGTAATCGTATTCATTATTTAATCCAGAATTAATAAATTAAACAAGTTAAAAGAACTACTTGTGTTATGAACTATTGTGTTCTTATTTTATGAATAACATGCAACATGGTGTCAGAAGTCTGTTCAAATGCTTAAGTGTTGAACGAGACTAGGCCTAACGCTCTCAGATGGAAGCCTTCAGACCGCCGGGAGAACTTAAGTTCTCGTCAGGAAACCTGAAAAATAATTGGAAAAAGTGGAAGCAGCAACTGGACAATTATCTTCTTGCGACCGAAAAGGATGTTCGCCCAGATAAAGTAAAAATCGCTATCCTTCTCAACCTGCTAGGCAGTGAAGGTCTAGAACTGTTCAACACGTTCCGTTTGGCAGGTGATGATAAAGATAACTTTGATGTAGTTATCAAGAAATTTGAGGACTATTGTCTACCGAGACAAAATATCGTGTTTGAGCGTCACAAGTTCTTTACGTGCTGCCAACAGGAAGGACAAACCATAGACAATTATGTCACACAGTTGAAAACGTTATCTTCAACATGTGAATTCGGCGAGCAGGAAGGAGGGCTGATTCGCGACCGCATTGTTTTGGGCATACGCGACTGCGGACTTAAAGAACGTCTTCTTCGTGAACCTACGTTGGATGTCGAAAGAGCGACACAGATTGTTCGAGCGGCCGAGACCAGCAAACTACAACTTCGTTCCATGAAGGAAGATGGAGCCAGTGGAGGTGATGTGCCGGTGCATATTGTAAGCAAATTTGTAAACAAGAGACATTCATCAAAGATGTCTGAATATGACTGCAAAAAGTGCGGTAGAAGACACAAGCCACGTGAGTGTCCAGCCTTTGGAAAGTTGTGTGCAATGTGCAAACAAAAAAATCATTTTGCTGCAATGTGTAATAGTGCAAAGAAAATAGCGCATACAAAATATGGTAAAGCCCGCCAAGTGAATGAGATTCATTCTTCAGAGTCTTCACAAGAATTGTCGAATTTATTTATAGATTCTGTGACAACAGGTAATGAGACTACATGGTGTAAAAATATTTCTGTTCACAACAAATTGATTAACTTTAAATTAGACACAGGTGCAGAAGCAAACATCTTACCACTTAGTGTATTTAATAATTTAAGGTTATATGAAAATTCTCAATTAAGTGATACTAAAAGTGTATTAGTATCTTATGGTAATTACAAGTTAAAGCCGGAAGGCGAGATACCTTTATTGTGTTCAACAGATAAGTGTAAAAATGTTAAATTGAAATTTATTATTGTTGACGTTGAATCAAAGCCTATTTTAGGTTTAAATGGCTGTAAAATGTTAAATTTAATTCAGAGAATTGATAGTATTGAAATATCTTGTAAAGATGAAATTCTGACCAAGTATAATGAGATATTTAAAGGCCTTGGCAAGTTCCCAGGTGACCCATATCATATTGAATTAAAAGAACATGTAACCCCTGTTATTGACCCCCCTAGAAGAGTTCCCCAGGCCATAATTGATGAGTTAAAAGATACCTTGGCTGACTTAGAATCAAGAGGCATTATATCACAGGTAAACAAGCCTACAGACTGGGTTAACAGTTTAATTGTGGTAGAAAAACCAAATGGGAAACTACGTATTTGTTTAGATCCTCGAAATTTAAACAAGGCTATTAAAAGGGAGCACCATATAATTCCATCTAGTGAGGAAATTATCACTAGGTTGAAAGGAAATGAATTTTACACAGTTCTTGATTTAAAAGAAGGTTTTTGGCAGATTCCTTTAGATGAAGAGAGTACCGAGTTCTGTACATTCAACTCTCCATTTGGTCGATTTAAATTCAATGTTATGCCTTTTGGAGTTTCTTCTGCTCCTGAGGTATTTCAAAAACGAAGTCAAAAGTTATTTAGTGACATTCAGGGAGTGGAAATTTATTTTGATGACTTCATAGTTTCAGGAAAAACTAAAGCAGAACATGATAAAAGATTAATTGAAGTTCTAGAAAGAGCAAAAATTAATAATGTTAAGTTTAATCCTGATAAACTCCAGTTTCGAGTGCGAGAAGTAAAATACATGGGTTTAATAATTTCTAAAGAAGGTGTTAAAGCAGACAAATCCCACGTTAGGGCAATCATAGAACTTGATGAACCTAAAAATAAGAAAGATATTAGGAGATTTTTAGGCATGATTAATTTCTTGTCAAAATTTATTCCCAATGTTTCTAAAATCACAGCTCCTTTGAGAGATTTGCTTAAAAATAATGTGGATTTCCATTGGTCATTTGAGCAGAAACAGGCATTTGATGATATCAAACAGTTGATTAGTTCAGCTCCTGTTCTGAAAGTATTTGATAGCTCGAAAGAAATAACCATACAGTGTGACAGTTCCAAAGATGGGATAGGTGTCTGTTTGTTACAGGAAGGTCACCCTGTATCTTTTGCTTCAAGAAGCCTTACGGAAACCGAAAAGAACTATGCACAGATCGAGAAAGAGCTGCTAGCTATAGTTTTTGCTTTTCAAAAGTACCACAATTTTTTGTATGGTCATAAAGTGATAGTGCAAAGTGATCACAAACCGCTGACTGCAATTGTTGAAAAGCCAATCAGTAAAATTTCTAATCGGTTACAGAAAATGCTTCTTAAATTATTGAAGTATAATTTTAAGGTTAGTTATCTACCAGGTAAAGATATGTATCTTGCAGATACATTATCGAGGGCTTTTATTAAAGATGCTGTGCAGGATGACCCAGAAATGTTACAAACAGTACATTCAATTGCAAAGTATCTTCCAATGAGTATTCGCAGAGTAGAGCAATTTAGAAAAGCTCTTGGAGAGGATGAGGAGCTTAAAGAAATTATGAATTATTGTAAAGAGGGATGGCCTGATAAAAAGAAAGTTTCAGGTAATTTAAGAAAGTATTATAATTTGCAAAACGAATTGTTCCTTATTGAAGGATTGTTGTTCTTAAATGATAAAATTATTGTCCCTAAAGTACTAAGACCTGAAATGTTATCTTTAATTCACGAATCTCATTTGGGTATAGAAAAATGCAAAAATAGGGCTCGTGAAATTATGTTTTGGCATGGTCTCTCACGAGACATTGAAAATGTAGTACACAAATGTGCAATATGCATGAAATTTAAAAAAACACAGTCTAATGAACCATTGCTTCCAGATAGTATCCCTGAAAGACCATTTCAGAAAATAGGAGTAGATGTAATGTATTATAATGGGGTAAATTATGCCATTGTTATTGATTATTTTTCAAAGTGGATTGAGGTGGAGAAGGTTAATGGCAAAGCAGTGGTTGATATTATTCTAGTTCTGGAGAATGTTATTGCTAGATTTGGAATTCCAGAAACTATTGTGTGTGACAACAATCCATTTAATAGTTTTGAATTTAAACAATTTGCTACACAGTGGGATATGGAGCCATCTTTCATTAGTCCATATCATTCTCAAAGTAACGGGATGGCAGAAAAAGCAGTAGGTATTGTTAAAATGCTGTTCAAAAAAGCAAATGAGGAAAATAAGAAACCTGTAACAGCTCTGCTTGAGTATAGAAATACTCCCATCACAGGTTTAGGTTTGTCACCTGCTCAACTACTATTTAATCGTAGATTAAGAACCAAATTGCCTATCAGTAAAAAGTTACTTGATTCTAAAATTGAAAAAAACATTGTCCCTAGGCTTAAACAACGTCAAGACAAGCAAAAACATTATTTTGATAGAAACGTTAAAGAGCTTAAGCCATTAACAGCTGGAGATAAGGTATTTGTACAAAATATTAAAAATAAAACTTGGGAACCTGCCATCATCCTGTCCAAAGCTAACAATCCTAGATCTTATAAAATCAAAACACAAACTGGTAGTATTTATTTTAGAAATAGAAAATACTTAACTCTTTCAAGAGTAGATAAACCTTTGAAAGAAATTGTAAACTTTGATTTTGAAATTGATGACTATATTCAGGATAATTGTTCCAGTAACTGTTCATCTTCTAGTGTAAATAATAGCCAATCTTCTGCAAGTACAAGTTCAAATATTGGACAATATTATAAAACAAAATCGGGTCGTGTAATTAAGCGCCCTGCTTACTTAAATGAATATGCTGTATAAAAGGGAGGATGTGACATATCGTAATCTTATATATGTTTTTATATGTATGCAAGTGGCAACGTTAGTTAATGTTGTCTTGTAAAAGAAGCGGCAACAAGCCGGTGAATTATCGAGTCATGCTGACTCTAGACTATGTAATCGTATTCATTATTTAATCCAGAATTAATAAATTAAACAAGTTAAAAGAACTACTTGTGTTATGAACTATTGTGTTCTTATTTTATGAATAACATGCAACAGTTTCTACTACAAAAGACGATTTTGAGGGAGATTTGGAATTCCCTTTCTGAAGCTCTTTTCATGATCAATTGAATAAATAAAAATGGCGATTTATGGTGAGTGCTCTCTCTCACATAGTCAACAAAACAATATGGTTTTACTTGTGGCAGTCTTGCATCAGGCATGCGACATTGTGGAATTTCGCCATCTCTCATGTCATTATGACAAATAATTATTTAATATTTGTAAAGTTCTAGTTCGGATTTTTTAAACTATTCCTTCAATAATGTCATGATTACACTTAAAATTTGCTTTATTCTTACTTACCTGCCACTTTAAGTAGAAAAGTTGTTTTAATTATAATTATTTGCGATTCTTTTTTTATCTCATGATCTTGCACAGCTGCCAACTTACAAGTAAAAAGTACACAAAATTTAGAAATGCGAGATTGATTCAGAATGAAAGAATCAGAAAATACCACTACACGCGATCTACCAAAACAAGTTTCCTTTTCATTCCTGTTCGTTGAAACATATCGTCTGTCCCAAATATTCGGAAATAGTTTACATTGCGCAAAGAACAAAAATAAGACTTGAAACAAATAAATTATCAAAGCTGAAATTCCATTAATTTTTTTTTTTAGCAGTACTTGAAAAGCAATCCAAGTATAATCGTAATACTCAATATTTCAATTTTTCCAAAACTACCAAATTATGATTAAATTTTCTTACTCAGGTGTTTTAGCTTGAAACGTATATAAATATAACAATAAAGAAATGGTTAATATTGCATTCACTAAACAAATACATAAAATAAAGCAAATTGTAATCAAATATCTGGAATCATCAAATATCATATGATGCCTTTACAAACACACTAACAAACTATCGAACATAGAACAGAAAGACGAACAGACAGAATTACGCAACCAACTTCAGTCACTAAATGAAGATAATTACTCAGAAGATACAAAATTTCATGAAAATATATTAAACCGTGTGGACGTGTATAGGGCATACGCAATATAGACAGACACCAAACGTGCAACAGGTGGATTTGACATCAGAAGGGTCCAAAACGGATAGATAACTTAAAATGAGTCGAAAATATTCAATGTACAAACGCTCCATTCTTATCTATAGAGATGGTTACATGAACTGGAATGGATCATGTGACATTCCAATAATTTTGAGACATTTAAATGCAGACCTTTCTATCCTAAAGGTTCTAGAAAAACAGTTCAGTGTTCCAATGATCTAAGTATATAAAAGTATCTCTCAAACTACTATCATTACATATTTGCTCGATTGATGTAAAATAGCAAGACGCTCCTGCATAAAGAAATATTTAATTTTTACCTTTTAACCCTCGAAGTGGTTTCGTCAAGATATCTCATCCTTCAAAAACTGATCATTTTGCTAATGACGAGATATTTCATCGTCTTGATACTGAAGATTTCTGATGATGACAAGATTAAGACCGGGCTAATTTTGTTCAAGAGGTGGTCAGTTTGGCTAATGCCGAGATATCTCGACGAGCACAACACCATCAGATGAATAAAACATTATTCAGTATAGAATTTTGCTATACATAGTAATTCTCTGCACTTATGAAACTTCAAGCTTCCCCCCAATAGAAAGAAAATCATGAACTGAAGTAGGATTGAAGCAATGCTGCAAAGGATGGAAAGGAAAACTGTGCAACCAATAAGTATACCGTTAGGTAGGATACCTATATTTTCTGAGATTTTTTTAAGCCAAATTGGTTAAAAATAGCATGGCTAAGGATGAAAAGTGAGTGTTTGGAGAAGGAAGAATTCTCTCTGAACTTTTAGAATGTCATACAAATATTTCAAACTCTTTCCGATGTGTAAATGATTAATTTTATTTAACGTGTAAAAACATAAAATGTTTTTAATTTTACATATACAAATACAAATATTGACGACCAGCTACAGGCTCAAGCCCAACAAGGCTGGTCCTTTGTTTATGAATTCTCCAATTCCCACTGACTATCCAATTGTGTCTTAAATTCGTACACTCCCTTTGAATTAACTATATTTTCTGGCAACGCGTTCCAACTGTCTATTACCCTATTAAAGTAGTAATTTTTCCTTAAATCCCGATTAAAATGTGTCTTATTCAATTTATACCCATGGCCCCTTGTTCTGTTATCCCTATTGAAATTTAAGCCCTCTGTGTCCCCTTGTTTTACCAACTTGAAAAGCTGAATCAAATCCCCCCTCCTTCTTCTTCTTTCCAGTGTATACATGTTTAGCTTACTTAAACGTTCATTATAGTCGAAATTTGCTAGCCCCTTTATTATTTTTGTAGCTCTGTGCTGAACCCTTTCAATTGATTCTATGTCCTTTCTCATATATGGAGTCCAGAATTGTACAGCTTACAAAATTGTACATACTTGGGCACAGGAGTGCCCAAGTATGTAGTACTAAAAGTGTACCTTTTTGATGACAAAAAGAGAAATTGTTGTGGGTTTGTGACAAATCCGTTGGGTGTCCTACATTAGATGCTGTTTTTCGAATACACAATTATGACCTTTTGGTATAACGAAAGTTTTTGAGTATAAGTTATCAATTGTGAATGTAACTGTGGTTTGGCTTTTGCTTCTCACTTACATATATACATCCGTATAAAATCCTAGAAAAGATTGCAAAATTAGTTATTTCCTTCTACATACCTTATACAAGTATGTAACATTTTGGATCATTATTGAAATTTAAACATAGTATATGTATTCATTTGAATTCTTTTTGTAAAAATACTATTTATGCTTACATTGCTTTTAAAAGAATTTTATTTTCGATAATATTTTGTTCTATGTAGCCTACCAAGACAAAAAGTAATTTTTTTGTTTGAAATAAAAAAAGGTGCTGTAAAAAATTACATTTAAAATTTTACTCTATTTATGCAAAAATATCTTATAATTTTACTCTATTTTATGCTAAAATATCTTAAAATTGTTTTTTATATTTAATTATATTAATAATAAATTTATGTGTTTATGAGCATGTCAGCTATATCAATAGTTTTCTCTCTGTTGCCATTGACTCATTATTAATAATCAAATCCCATTGTAACTCCCCTCCAACAGTTCATTCAATTTTGAAACAGTAAACTTTTGAATATTGTTACGTAGCTTTGCATAACAATGCTTTCTCCAAACAGTACAATTCGATGCTCTGTTTCTTCCCATTTCATGCAAAGTTTTTGTGCTATTAGCGTTGAAAAATCGAACTTCTGATATTTTACTTTAAATTTTGATCGATTTTTTTGCGATTTGAATTAACTTCGTTGAGAAACTCAACTTATTACTTCTTGAGTCCACACTTAAGCTGTTGATATCTTCTAAGATTGAAAATGGCTCGACGATTCTGGAAGGGATTTAAAAATCTGTAAGTGTTCACCAAATTACTTTATATTTTGTCTTTGAGCGTTTAGTAGTTTAGAATGTCTGATTTAATTTACAGAAATGAGATTGCTTTGTGTATTTTGACAATCTTTTCCTAACGTGTATCCCATCGTCTTATTTCTGTGAAAAGGTGCATTGAAACATTACTAAATGAACAAAGAATCTACAATTTGATTACAATACAAATTTTAAAAAATTACATTGAATTAAATTATAAATTTAAAATTATAATCACGCCATTTTAATTGACGGCTTCGTCCTAAAACATTCAGAAGGTTGGATTTCTTTTTGTTAGCTAGAATGGTATCATTTATGAATATTTTGTAGTGTGCAAAACTATGCAATTAAATAATCTTTCTGTCAGTTATTTAAAATTGTATTACAGAAAATTTGTTTAATTGGACAATCCCTCGGAGAAAGGGATTTCTATATCACACTTGCACTCATCGAAATTTCATGTTTTTATTATTAATTATTTATTTGTTACTTTTCTTTATAATAAAGAATCAAGGAGCGCCCATTCCTAATTATACCCTCAAAGGGAAAGAATCAGAGGCACTTTTGTGGTTACCTGGTTATTACTGTTTTTCCTTGTTCAAAAGTTTCAAATGTATTCATTTTCTGATCATAGTCAGTTCAGTGTCGCTGTGTAACACATTTTTACTTGTTTCAGTTTCACCAACGTCAAAGACGACCGTCTGGGAGAAGCCTCCGATTTGGTAAGTAAACTCACCTTAAACGACAATTCTTATATTAATATTTAACTATACAACTGAAAATATTATTTATTTCAAAGAAATGTTCCTAAAATAAAAATGTCCGAAACATTTCCATGTAGAGAGCTCGTTAGTTGTGAGGGGATAAAATTGAAAGAAGTCGTGTTTTAGTTTGAAGAGAAAAAATTCTTGGACATTCTAGCAATTAGAAAAATTTATTGATTATTTTTATAGCTTACTCTCCACATACAATCAATTCTCCTAACTAAATGAAAATAAAGCTTGATCTTTTAATCATTTTCAAAACAAATATATTCCATACTCCAAGACATAAGATAAGTATAATCGTCCGAATGCATCATTTAAAAAAAATTTGGTATTTCAGTAGCGAGAGATCAACATTGGAATGATGGGTATAAAAGAATTTTTGTGAGGATTTATTTGAATCATAAATGTAATTATTTTCATGCAATTTTTCACAATTGTCACAACATCAAACTCTTCAAACTCTTGTATCTTATTAAGTATCATTTGTTGAGGTTAGCCTGTGTGTTATCCGATGTTAGTGCTCTGGCCCTTGGACCAAGAATAGGTTGAAAAAAGGTTGTGAAGGGATAAAATTGAAAGAAGTCCTGTTTTAGTTTGAAGAGAAAAAATTCTTGAACGTTCTAGTAATTAGAAAAATTAATGGATTATTTATTAATATCTTACTCTCCACATACAATCAATTATCCTAACTAAATGAAAATAAATCTTGATCTTTTAATCATTTTCAAAACAAATATCTTCCATATTGCAAGACATAAGGTTGAAATAAGGACTTTACGTTTTTCCACAGGAGGAGTGTCATCCGATACCACGGTTAGTCGAAGCTTTCCTGAGATACAAACCGGAAGACATCGCGGTAAGTTCACTTTTTTCACAGATTACTTTGAATTAATGTTATTATGTGCATAAGAATGTTTGAGAATTCATAAACATGAAAAACCACCTATGGAATAATACTATTGTGTTGTGGCACATTTTATTGAAATTAGCTGCTGGATCACATTGAGTGTCATATTTTGAATGTGTTATATTTTAATTTTTCAGGAACAACTCACCTTAATGGACTGGACGAACTTTAAAGGTGTCACTCATGAGGTAAAAAAATTAATTTCAGACGTTCATGAGCAATGTAGCATTTTAAGGTAGTCGACAGGTGTCCTTATATACCATGATGCTGTAAGGATGTAACTGTGATATAGTACACAGGTGTGTCAATTTCCCCATTAAAGAAATTTTCCAAACTAATTTTTAAACCTCATTACGGTTAGATGGAAAACGGTGTAAACAAAGCCTTTTTCAAATCCATTTATTATCATAGATACGTACGTTATCCTACGACTGATTGGTACAAAATCTCGTGGTCATCGGCAAGTTTGTTGTTTTTACTATTTCCCCTATACGCTGTTCTAAACTTTTTTTTTACTGTTGACCATTATACTGGCTAAGGAGTTTTCATTTACACCAACATTTTGTTTTTAACAAAATAAACGGAACAGAATAAACATAAACCCTTTTTTTAACTCAATTTATTATAATGGATACGTTATCCTACGACCTTTTTGTACAGAAGCCCAGGTCAAGTGCCAGTTTTTTTTTTCATTTAGACCTTATTTGAAACCTTTTTTTACTGTTGACTATTATTCGTTGTGAAGAGTTTAACTTTTACTCTAACATTCCGTTGTTTAAAAATGCGATTCGAATGTTTCAGGAGTTATTCCATGCTGCTAGGAGAGACTGGAAGCAATGCCTAAACATCTGCAAACTCCTGGCAAGATCCGTGAATGTGTGTTGATCTTACTCTAAGAGACTTTTTCAAACTTTTCAATCTTTGTACCTACAGACTTCAATTTGAATAACCTCTTTTATAATTCAACAGGTGAGCACGTGGGTACAGGACGTTGTTCTGAGCACGCCGACTGTGGATGTGAGAGCCGCGGTGGTGAACAAATTCATCCTCATCGCCAAGCGCCTCTTCAAACTCAACAACCTGCACTGCACAAAGGCCATTCTGGAGGGATTATACGTAGTTCCCATCATGCGGCTGATCTCCACATGGAAGGTAACTTACATAACTCAAGATCAAACATTTTAGAGTGGCGTAGAGCCGACAAATCGGTCTAGAGGGTAAGGTGCTGGTTTCTGGATCGATAGGCCCTGGTTCGAATCCAGGGATAATGTGTAGTTTTTCATCCTTCTAGAAGGAATGTGTGGGTGGTATAAACGGGTTGGGCCTACAACTATTTTTGGATGGTTTTGAGTTGTAATATTATATGAGGATAATGATGAAGTTAATGCGACCAGGAATTAGAACCAAAACCAAACAGTGTCGTAACGTCTAATAGCGTTAAAGAAAACCTTTATTAAACTTATCAGACTTGATCGATAAAACTTGAAGCAAAATTATCGATTCTTAAAGTATGTTCGAGTGAGACAATACTTTCGATTCTTAAAGTCATTGATTTGTACCTCTCCTGAGCTGTAGATGACCGATCATTTAAGTCTCTTATTGACTTCTTACCACGAGTATAGAACTATGGTCAGAACACGTGGGCGCAACCATTATTGGTATTTTTAATTAACATTGTACTAGAGAAACACAGAGGTCTATCAAAGACCGTCCGGGACCAATCCCAAAGGGAAAGATCCGAGGATAACACCGCGTTATTTTGAACCATTGTCTGATGACGAAGCAACACCTGAATTTGAACCCCACTCTCCAAAATTCCACACCACGCCAAAGTGATGACATTTGACGAGACGACAGATTTAATGTGGGTGGGTGGAAACTTAACTCTACGTCACACTGGAGCAATCTCAATGGCATGATGTGGTGTGGATATTTTAAGAAAGGGTTGCAGGCTCGAGTATTGACCTTATCAACATACAATGGTTGAAAATAATGAGGTGTTGACCGAAGATCTTTTCCTTTGGGATTGATCCCATATCGTGGCCAATAGCCCGGTGAGTCTCTCCAGTGCTAGTGGCGATGGACCAAGATCAATCCCAAAGGGAAATTTTTCGAATTTGTGAGAAACATTTTCCATCAAGCTAGATAAGTATAGGTGGCGGAAGTGTTTCTGCGATGATTCGTTTTTCTTGTACGTATTCCAAACGTGAAGTCCCCTGGATTGTTTTTAGAACATGAATTCAGCACCCTTTGTCAAATAAAATTCCGTAGAATTAAAATTCTACTTGATCTCTCTTGCTTGTACAGTTGACTGAAAAAAACAATTTGATTAAAAGCCAAACGCTGTGAAAACACCGATAAATTACTTTTTAATGTAAACCTGACAAGTATCACGATAAATCATTCGGAAGCAGAAGTTAAATCTTCAGACTGATTTGTTTATTTTCTATGAAAATCCTTCTCTCGCAATTTTAAATTTTACTTTTTCTTCAAACTTCAGAGCCATTGTACGGTACAGTTTACCTTTGAAATAAATAGCTAGTCAAACTTGTGAACCGAAAGAAATAAATTCACATTCCCAACTACCTTCAGCCTTTCTTCTCTTCCCCATTTGGTGAGTTTGAAAGTTCAGTCACCTTACGGTGAAAAGTAGGGATATGTAGTTTCTAATCCTCCCGGTAGATGTTGCTACAAGGTGTTCCGTCATTAGAAAAAACACTATGACCTTGATAGACGAGATATCTCATACATAGAAATAAACCGACCAGATCAACGTAAAAAAATCGGCACTGTGTTGATGACGAGATATCTCGTAAACAGAAAAATGGTCTGATTTTGAAGGACGATATATCACTCACGTCTTTAGTGTAAAAAACATATTTGTTCTTATACTCCTTATAAAGGTATTTGTAATACCCTGATAACGAGAAATCTTGGTATAAACAGCATTGCTCAAACCTTTATTGATGTGTTATCTTGTCGAAGCCATTTGGAGGATTATGGAGGTCTATATATCAATTAAATATAATCTCAAGGGTTTTGAAAAAGTTTTTAGTTTTCAAGGGGGTCGTTGAACTGAAAAAGTTAGGAATTGGAATCTGAGTTATTGAATATACCACTAGGGGGGAGGAGATGTTAAAATGTGTATGTTCTTTCTCCGAGTCACAATCAGTGACTAAATAATTACATCTATTAGTTTAAAGAATACATGGATTGTTTCGAATGTCAAGAATATCTATATTGTTCCACCTTTCGAATAAAATCCTTAGGAGAGATTCTATTGTTACTTTCCTTGGATTAGAGCTCCTAGAAAAGATTTTATTCGTTCACCTTTGAATAGAGTTCCTTGGAAGGAGAGAGATATTCGTGTGATACATTCCTTAGAATAGAATCATTTTCAAATATTATGTCCTTACTTTTCTTTGAATATAGTTCTTAGGAAAGGAACAGTAGAATGTTTCAGGAGGAATGTATTTTAGGAAATGGACCAATAGAATATCTTTTAAGAATAGAATCCTTTGAAGACATTATATTGGTTAAGATGGTCAAAATTGTAAGGAGGTTATACTGGAAAGACTGCTTTTCGTAAGGTGGAATTATGCGCGTGAACCCCTTACAGGGTAAAGCGGTTATTTTGATACTTGTAGGACTTTGAAATAAATTAAGCTCTTATAGGTCCGCTCCATTTGTTCTCTAATTTGCAAAATGAGGTAAATACGCCCAATTGAAGATTCGTGATTTTGATAAAGTATGAAAGGTATGCTTCTGCTTTGTATAATATATATGCATATAATTGACATGCTTTTTTTATTCCAGAAAGTGCCTGTGAAAAATACGAGACACTTTACAAAAATCCACCGGATCTTTTGCATTGAAAAGAAGATTGTAAAGAAGATGTGGCAGCCCTATAGTGCACACGAGGTTCGGTGTATTCCAGACGTAGGTGCGTATAGGATTTTGTTGTCCACCTAATGAGCGTCGCTAAATACCCTAGTAGTATTGGTTTTACCCCACAATACACTTGATTAATAAATAACTACATTGATTGGTCGAAGGTATCAATTGGTCCTTTCCGTGTTATTGAATCCTTTAAAGCGATTCAATTGGTCCTTTCATGGTTATACAATCAGGTGGAACTATTCAATTAGTCCTTTCCTTTGAGTGGAATTCCTTGAAAATATTATACTGCTACGTTCTTTTCGGGCGGCAACTCATGTGGATGTCATCATGTCCAGTTGATCCCGGACCGTCGCAAATAGCATATCGTGTTGTTCCAATGCGACGTTAATTGAAATATCCCCAAGTAATAAATAGCCCAGGTACTCTAGCAAGAGGGTTACCGCTTTCCGTATGTGTGAAACATCCAAATGATTCTAATCCAGAATGAAACAATAGAATCTTTTCAAAAGATACTAGTACAGACCTATATTTTCCATCACTAAAGAATGTTTTGGTGTAATTTTTTTTTTTAAATATTATATTATGTAATGTGTTAAGTCAAAGTTCAGTTGAAAAATGCTTTACTCCCGTGAAAACGGGTTTTCTATTATTCGTAGAAACAACTTTATAACCCATCGCATTTTTCTTTCCTGTAGATGTACTCTTATCTGGAATGACAGATGATATAGGCGTCGAATTCACTGGACACCACGTCACGTATCTCCAAAGGTCAAGATATGGTAAATTTCAAGTCATAAATTCTTTCCAAACGGAAAATAGTCTTAGGCAACTGACATTGAGGCTAAATATGTGTATATGTGTTACTGCTAAAAAGCTGTAATCTGTTATTCTACAGATTATCTAGGTTTTAAGTGCCAAAAATAGTTTCACTTCTCAAACTACCTGGATAATTTGCACATTACCTACTAGGCACTCATTAAAGTGAAAATAAGATCTTTGCTGGAACAACAGCAACGTTTCTGTTAGCTTAAATTAACATAATATTATTTATTTGTCTTTCGATATCTAAAGAATCAAGTTAATACAATCAAACAATCAACTCATTAGTTGATAGAATCAACCATCAATCAATTAAAAAACTATAATAGAAGGAATCAAACGGTTAAAACATTATTACAGTTAAAAAAATGAATTTCCTAAACATATGATAAAATTATGCTTACTTATTAGTGCAATCTAAATATTGGTGACACTTTGAATTACATAGCAATTAGTTTTTGCGACAAGCACACCTATTTGTGGTACATTTAGATCTGCATTTTTTAAAACCCTGCCCAGTATCAAGGGATTGTTTTACTGCCGTAGGAAATGAGAGAAACAGGCGAAACCAAACTCAAAGTGGAAGGAGAGAGGGAATTTGTATTGAAAGGAAATGAGAGACACTAACTTTTGAACTTTAGCGATACGGAATCCGTTAATATGTACATTACCTAGGTTAAATGTGCAATACTCTTGATTCCGCACATTAACGGTGTAAATCAGTTAATCTGCAAATTAGCTATGTAATGTGCTCATTTACGGCTTTCCAGCTTTAGCGGTAGCATATAAATATAAATATATATATATATATAAATATATATATATATAAATATATATATATAAATATATATATATAAATAAATATATATATATAAATATATATATATAAATATATATATATATAAATATATATATAAATATATATATAAATATATATATAAATATATATATATATATATATATATATATATATATATATATATATATATATATATATATATATATATATATATATATATATATATATATATATATATATATATATATATATATAAACTTTAATTTTAATCAAGTTCAAGTCCAGTTTTCGTAGAGCAGTCACATGATTACTAGTCGATATACTGGTCCATCTGTTTGAAGCACCGTTGAATATCAAATTTTAGAGAGAGTCATATTTTATTCCATACTATTATTGATTATATACTATATTTGACGTCTATGATTGGAACCTCAAGAACACGGACATATTTAAACTTCTTTTTTCAGGGCATATTGGCGAATTGCCTGAGATTCAGGATTACTTATCATCCATTTCCTACACAGTGGAAAAGATAAGATTCTTGAAGGCAAATCGTTTGAAGTGAGTGTACATCAGAAGGTTTTTCAAGTAAAATCAAAATATATAGAGACTAACGATTGATAATAATTAAGGGAAAATTAAACAACACCGGGTCATTATTAATAAATTAGTTTTTTATGCGTGTAATTTTTTTCTAACGAGATCATAAATTTGTTAAAGTTTCAATTTATTAATTCTAGCCTGCCCTTCTTTGAAAACAAAAACATTTTTCGAAATAAACTGCCAAACACGATTTTATTTAAAAATAATAATTTTGTTAACTATTAAGAATAATTAATTTTATATTTGTACAAAAAAAGTAAGGTACTACAATATAGTAGCCTATATTTATACAGTCCCTTCTAAAAAGTAATAAAGATGCATTTTTATACCAATTATAAAATGATTCTTGCTTTTTAAGCAGGTATGTTTAGAAATTAAACAAACCATTTCCATTTCACACAGTAAAAAAAATAGTAGTTCAAAACCGGGTACTACCCTGTTCTGTCGGACTGTCAAGGTCCCTGTATCATATGACAACGCCATTAATCAGAAAAAAGGCTTAGCATATTTCAAACATGAAGGAAAACGCTTTTTAATCATTTAAAAAAATAGCTGAAATAGGCTAACTGTACTTGTTATCTGTACTTACCTAAGATAAATCTTCAAGCAATTAGAAACTACAGAGTACAATTCGGTGGATTAAAAAGCGAACTTTTTCTACTTGAATTTTTCAAAACATCGTCGTCGACAAGCACATAATCTACACTGCATTTCATTCAACTCTAAATAACATGAGCCGACCAACCGGTATAGTGGTTAAGGTGTTAGCCTCTAGATAGGAAGGTTCCTGGTTCGAATCCGGGTTTGGGCATGGATGTTTGTAAGCGTATGGTGTAGAGGCGGCGGGTGCACCTTAAATCTGTCGTGGGCGAAAGTCCTCACGTTGGGTTGGTGTTGAAGTTTGGAGAGTGGGGTGCCAGCTCAGATGTTGCTTCGTCATCTGACCGTGGTTCAAAATTACGAGGTGTTGTCCTCGGATCTTTCCCTCAAGTGACTGATCCCAGACCGTCGTCAATAGCCCGTTGTGTTTCTCTAGTACGACGTTATCTAAAATTACCATTACCAACTAATATGGCGGCTGTCTGCAACTAGTTTCATGCGTTATCCCACAGATGGCAGTTCTAATCGAGCCAAAACTGCCGGGTCCTGGATTTATCCGGTTACCCGGTTTTGTCCTACCTTCCCCTACCTTTTATCATGGGGAATAATGAAATTACACTTGTGAGCAAAACTTATGTAACAGTAAGGATACAGTTGCCACTTTGCACTTAATTGGCTTTGGATGAGTGAAAATGATACGAAAGGTATATCACAAAAATTACAAAAAATATAAGTAAAAACCGCGGTAGCAGGAACATAAGCGAATGGCAAAAAAGTGATGAATTAAAGTGGTTACACTGCACTGAGCGCCATGAATAAAGATAATTGAGGAGGTTGTAGTCTGGTTGGAAGAATAGCGGATTTGTAACTGGAGGGTTGCGAATTTGAAACTAGGTAGAACCATACAGCGTAGCGTTTAAGGGGGCTAGAACACATTAAACCTGTCGTAGCATCAAATGTTCTCGCGTTTGAGTGTTAAGTTTGAGATAAATGTTGACCTCGTCATCATATCGTGATTCAAAATTACGAGGTGTACTCAGATCTTTCCTTTCGGGATTCATCTCTGACCTTCCACCAATGTGCTCCACCTTGTTTTCACCGTTGCGACTGCAAATTACTACCTACATACAAACTTTTTATCGTTACATTTTACATGTATAAATATTTCACTACAGCTTGAGCTGAATTATTTAACTAAATGCTTCGATGTAACTTCTGGCATATTACAAGTGATATTCAGATGCTAACTTCGAAGTAATACACGGTGATTAACTTATTTGGCTTCATTTTATGCATATTGCTTTTCAGATGGAGCTTTGACCTGGAGCCCGATACATAAATGTCATATTTTGGTGACATATCTGCAATAGACAAAAGTAAACACCCACATCCATATTAAAATAAACAAAGAAACATTTCAACGTGGATTCCGCATTCGAGTCTACTTTGAAGATTACTGACCTCCAACAGCAAGACTTCAAATTCTAATAGTATGATATGAATCCTGTGAAGTTGTGAAGGACAAAGCGAAGTCCGACTGAAGAAGTAAGCAAGGTTTTAATTTCGTTTTTCGTCAACTCTGAGCAAAAACTCATAAGCTGACTTTTCCACGGAGAAACTAAATGCCCGTTTTCCTGACGATGAAAAATACATAATCATATTGTAAAGCGTTTAAAAGATATCTAACACGATTGAAAATGTTTATATTTATTATACTTTGTGCTGAAAATCAAAAGGTATTCTTTAAAGAGATGCACAGTAAAAAACGACTTGGTTCAGTTAATGAGTTTCTGCTCTTTGCCGACGTTGTATTGTTGAGTCTGTAAAGCAAACATAGAAGATCCTCTCATGCTCCATTCCTTCCTGAACGTATTCTTTGTCAAAGGGTTTCTTTCTGTTTTCATAGCTTGACGATATTTTTTTAAACACAGCTTGGCCAAATATGGTCATTGCGCCAAAGCCAATCTACCAAAATCAAGAGCTTAAACTGAATTTTATGGAACCTTGTTTTAGTTAACAATCTTTTTTTTTCCTTTTCAAAGGATGAAAAGTGACAAAATCTAGAAAATAAAAATTAAATAGTAAAATATGTAACGGAATATTATTGTGTATCACAAAGCAAGTTCAAAGAAATGAAATTTTAATATCAATACGCACCATGTGTAATGTTAAAGAAGAAAAGACTACAAATATCTACGAATCAAAGATTTAGATTCCGGGCAAACAATGTAAGAAAAAAGTCTGGGTGGAATTTAAAGACTTAACGTAATTTTAGGATTGATAATTTCGTTAAGAACTTTCAAGGATCGAGTACCTCTACGAACAATTAAAAAAACCGTTTCAGCTTATATGATGTAACTTATGTACATTTGTGTTCTCTTCCAGATAAGTGCTGGACCATTTCCATCTGGGGAGTGTCGTCAGGCGTCCAGGACCTGAAGAGCTCTACTACTGCCCCCTTGCGTCCGTCCATCCCTCCTTTCTGTAAATATGTCAAAATTCCTACGGGCGCGAGGGGAGCTGTTGGTAGTTATTCCGAAGGCCAGATGCCTGTGCGCTCAACTCGTCCAAGCTGCTTCATTTTTGGGGATGCCTCGTGCTAATGACAATCGAATGTATTAAAGATCAAATAAAAACATTCTATAACCCCAAACCGTCTCTCGCCTCTGTCCTTTTAGAATGTTGAATCGAAATTCCAACCACAGTAGAACAAAAGAAGAAGGTTAGAAAAAATAAGTTAAAGTTGAGTTCGAGACCTCCACTATAAGAGGAATACCACACTTTTTCCGATCATACTGAAAATGGATAATCATATAACTCCGGTGATACATAAAAAATTCTTTCACAGCACACATAGGTATATGGTGTTTCAAAACTTCCCGCGTGCTCTTTAATAAGCAACACAAAATCACTTAATTTTACAGTAATTGTTTAAAGTTAAGAAATCCTAAAGAAATGCTCGTTGTCTGACAGAGATTCAAAATTACGTGGTACTGTCCTCGGATCTTTCCCTCCGGGGTTGCCGCCGCCAGTAGCCAGCTGTGTTGCTTCAATGAGATGTTAAGTAAACTCCTACCAACCGAAGTAATGCTGCAACTGGAGTGTTGAGAGTTCGAACACAATCAAAGGCAGTCGTGTACACAGGGGCTGGTGTACCTTCAGTTTGTCGTGGCCTCAAATGTACTCACATTAACATGGTATGGAAATTGAGAGAGAGAGAGGGGGGGGGCAGCAGCTCAGATGTGACCTCGTCATCTGACCCTAAAGTAATGCGGGGTTGTCGTGGCCCACTGTGTTTTCCCAATTGGCTATACCAATCTGTGAGTTGTAGGGCAGATTGAAATTGTACGTATTGTGGTGACTAGCGTAGCATGGTCAAATGTACGCCATGAAAACCCATATAACTAATCTAATGTAATACATACCTGCAACTTAGGTGCGTGTATTAATGTGCAAACTGATCAACAGCCCTATGGCACTTGTAAATATCCCTACGTGAAAATGGTTTAATTTTGTGTTACCTTCTTTCCCTAAAAATGTGTGCATGAAGTTTTGAAACATCCTGTAGATTGGAATTAAATTGTTAATAATATTATTTAGCAAAATGGGGTGGTCGAGGTGCTTAGGTTAGGTGCTGGGATGGGCATATGAGCTCTGGAAACGAAAGGTGAATAGTTCCTATTGATATTCATTTAGTTTCCAGCTTGATTTCCCAACCCAGGAGACTGAGAAACAGATAAAGGGTTAGGGTAGACGATATTTGGAACACCTACCGTAATCTTGTTAGTCATCTTTCTCGCTAGCTCGTCAAATGATCGAACACTCATTCGAATGTAATTAAAAAACTCTGGATTTTCACTTAAATCCGCAAAAGATGTGTAAAATCTACCTCGTGAAAGTCTGAGATCAACAAATGGATGCATCCAGTAACGCCTATTTCGTTTCAAAATGTATTTTCTGTACACCAATAAGAAGAATAAACACGTTTTCATCGAAGAGATCCATCGCAAATGGCGCGAAATGAGTACTTTCGTTGCTTTACGGTTGGGTGTGCATAGTTTAGTTGGATGTGTACACCGGGCCTTAGTTTGTATGTGCATTTTCTTGAAGGTGTTATGCTGAGCTTAGTCAAATATAGTTCAATGAATAAAACCCATTACAGCAATCCATTATTCTATACATGAATTATGCCTCTAGTTATAGATTTACTCATGCATACGTATTATAATAATTTTACTACATAAAAATAGCTTTTTTTTTCAATATAAAGCAAGGTTGAAAGCGTCCAATCAAATGTATTTTTGATACTCAAGTGTGGATTAACACTTTTTATATTATTCTCTCTATATTTTCAAAGCTCGAAACCGTACATATTATTGGTTTTGTTTTAAACCTATTCCCTTCGGATTCGTCGTGGTTCAGTGGGTGCACGCGCACTGTGCTAGAAACCGTGGATTCTTGTCAGGTGTTTTCCTCCCCGGTGTCGAAAGCGTGAGTTGAGGATGCAGAATGGTTACCCACGGCTCACTTATAAATTTAACATTTACTGAAGCATATTGACCAAAGACTACATGTCTAGTAATATCTTGAACAATCTTGTAAAGCAGAGCGCATCTGTTAATTCTTACTTCTATTACATATCGTGGTTGTAGTTTTCATGATTAAAAAATAGATTCACACTATCGTAATGTGCGCGTGTATAGTATACTAGCAGAAAGACCCGACTCTGCTCGGGTTGAATTAATAATATGTTGACTGAAAAGTCATCATCACAATTCTTTTTCATAAAAGAATCTTAGCATCATTTAAGTGTACGGAAAAAAAATTTTTCAATACCAATTTAACTTCTCCATTGCTTCTACAATTTACTTCGGACGCAAAAATGCACATATGTTGTATCCAACCATATAATCCATTCAGACAAGTGCCAACAGGGGGGGCCGGGGGGGGGGGGGTTGGTCCCTCCTGTCACTGAGGAGAAGGGGCGAAAGCCATATTTCGCCCCTCCACACCATCAAGGAACATTATTAACATTTTAACTTCAAAAGTAACATTAAACAGTACCGCTGAAGCACATTTGGACTAATTTCATTTCCTGTCAATAGATGCAGGCCCAGATCTGCAGGAGGGCAAACAGGCACTTGCCAACAGGGGGGGCAGGGAGTATGTGTGTAAGGGACTAGAGGAGGGCAAGATCTAGAGGAGGGCAAACAGGGGGGGCAGGGTTTGTTTGGTCCCTCCTGTCACTGAGGAGAAGGGGCGAAAGCCATGTTTAGTCCCTTACACACATACTCTAGAGGTGCGAAAGCCATATTTCGCACCTCTACACACACACTATCAGGGAACATTATTGACATTTTAACTTCAAAAGTAACATTAAAAAGTACCGTTAAAGCAAATTTAGAGTCTAATTTCATTTCCTGTCAATAGATGCAGGCCCAGATCTAGAGGAAGGCAAACAGGCACATGCCAAGAGGGAGAGGGGGCAGAGGGTATTTGGTTCCTCCTGTCACTGAGGAGAAGGGGTGAAAGCCATATTTAGCCCCCCCCCCCACTCACTAACAAGGAATATTATAAACATTTAAACTTTCAAAATAACATTAAAAAGTACCGTTAAAACAAATTTGGATTCTAATTTTCTTTCCTGTCAATAGATGCAGGCCCAGATCTAGAGGAGGGCAAACAGGGGGGCAGGGTTTGTTTGGTCCCTCCTGTCACTGAGGAGAAGGGGCGAAAGCCATGTTTAGTCCCTTACACACACTATCAAGAAACCTTATTAATATTTTAACTTCAAAAGTAACATTAAAAAGTACCGTTAAAGCAAATTTGGACTCTACTTTCATTTTCTGTCAATAGATGCAGGCCCAGATCTAGAGGAGTGCAAACTTAGCATTTGCTCTGGGCAGCCGATTTCGTGTGTGTGTGTGTGTGTTAATAGAGAAAGAAGCACGGAGGGGGTAGCGTAAAGGGTATTAAATGAAGGGTCAAAAGGCAACACAAAATTAGGTTTTGAAAATAACGAATTTGAAAGTTTTCTAACACGTAAATGTATGAAAAGTTTATCAAGAAACTTCGAACAAATTTTATTTGTATAGTAAAAGTTTATATTTAACTAAAAGTGAAAAAAAATTGTTTCCAAGATCCAAAGTACCAAAAGATTAAATTCTTCCTCTGAATATGTGGAGAAAGGAGGCCCAGCATACCCATACTTTATAACTTTGTTTTACGGCTATAAAATGGTTCTACCCCCAAAATGAATGCACGTGGTGCTCGCAATTGAATGCTACGAGATGATAATCTCATTTTCGAAGAAATTACTGTATACTGGTTTCACCTCTGGATCGTTTAAATGTATTCGAGGGCTCTACCATGTCTTTGACGGCATGTCTTGAGAAAAGCGATTTATTTTTATGATCGACTGACAGATTGTATGCTAGGGTTTTATTGCACTACGTCCCAAACTGGACAAGAAGCGCCTGACCAACTGACGGAAATGTCGTTCGAAGATAAGGCCATTGGGGAAATCGCAACAAATCTGTCATTGCTTATTTTGATGATTTACAATATAGGGTCTTTGAAATTGTCGGCTTTCTTATTTGAAGTAAATACGGGAAACTGCCTGCAAGTGAACTGTTTTGAAATTTTTGCCCGATGGATTATTTAGTCTTACGGATTCCTTGACGAGTGAGGTTCCGAGCATGGTGTTTGGAAAGTGAACACTTGAATGTGTGAAGTAATTAAGTGACGGAAACGTGAGAACGGTGCATTGTTGAAACTTGCTGCTTCGCAAACCAACACTCCTGTCGTAAGTGATTTCGCTTTTTTTTAAATTCAACACTTAATGCACCCTAAACAGATAGCCGCATCAGTAAAAAAACCATCTCCATTTTATTCCCTGTACAATTTTGAAAAAACCATATTAATCTCGTAATATTCTGATCTGCACTCAATCGACAAACTATCTTGAGAATCTAGTGAAAAAACCCAGTTTTCAATCCTACGACAGCGGCGGTGGTAACTCTTTTTAATATAGAGAGATTCTTAAATATTTCTATCTTAAAACAACAGTAATACCCAATTATTGAAAAACGGGTTTCCAATAAAAATACCTATTCCAAGTTGTAGGTAACAAAAATATTCTTATTTTCATATAAGTAGTATGAACAAAATTTGCGGTCGCTAAGCAGTAAAAATTGCGACTAATTTTTGATAAATGTTAGACAATAATAAATCTAATAAATTGGCTACCTGAACCATTATATTCCAAACTTTCGTCCGATATATGATCCGCCGACCAACCGGTATAGTGGTTAAGGTGTTAGCCTCTAGATCGGAAGGTTCCAGGTTCGAATCCGGGCCCCATGGATGTTTGTAGGCGTAGAGGCGGCTGGTGCACCTTAAAACTGTCGTCCTCACGTTGGGTTGGTGTGGAAGTTTGGATAGTGGTGTGCCAGCTCAGGTCTTGCTTCCTCATCAGACTGTGGTTCAAAATTACGAGATGTTGTCCTCGATTCTTTTCCTTAAGGGATTAATCCCGGACCGTCGTCAATAGCCCGTTGTATTGCTCAAGTACGACATTAACTAGTAATTACCAATTACCGACACATGAGCCTTAAAATTTAATTAATAGAAAATTTACTTATTTCCACATTCTCGATAAAACGGGGAATTTTCAATATAATTTTCCGCAGGGGTTTATTATTATCTATCATATTTATATTAATATTGCACTTAGAATTTTAAAACTTTGCCTATGCAAATTGCAAGTGGTGAAAAAAGTTTTTCCAAATTAAAAAACATCAAAAATTCTTTCAGATCCACAATAACTCTACATAGACTAAGTAGATTGACTATAACTATCGAAAATGAGTTTTGAGATAAATTGTGTTTTAAAGAACTCACACGAGATTAGGCAGAGTAAAAGGTCAGAGGAAAATTTTTCGATTAAAAATGGAATTTTTTATTACTGTCAATTGAGCTTTTTTAAAACCAAATTTGCAAATACATTTTATATTTTAATTATTGTTATTAGTTTTTAACTTTTAAAAATTAATGTTTATCTCATTTCATTGGTTTTTAAAAATATTGCCTACTCTGCTTCATTGAAACCGAATTTTTATATATAGATTCTGTTTAAAAAAATTATGAGCACTCATAGGCGGCAGAGTCAGAATCGAGATAATTTTTACCCATGTGCTTCAAGCAAATCAAATGTAAATCTAAAAAGTTCAGAAAAATCGAAACGTTTACGAAAAAATCGACGTTTTAATTTCTTATTGAAATGTATTGTAAGTTTTAAAATTCACCATAAAGTCATTTAGTAAATATTGTATATAGAAAAAAAAATGATTTTTTAAAAATCAAGTGTTAATTGATGAATATCTTTTTATATAAATTAATTAATTGTTTATAATTTATTATTAATAATTAATAAATATTATTATAATTAATCAATATTAATATAATTAATTTATTCTTCCCACTTTTTACAGGGGTACTTTACGGAAGGACCCCCCCCCATTCAACAACCCTAGTTACGCCTATTTTCGCCCCCCCCCCTCTATTCAAAACGTTGGCACGTCTCTGAGTGTTACAGTGAATTTCATTTTCAAGTGGTATAAAAACTAGCTCCAATTTGTTTACAATCTTGTTTTCAAGAAGTTCATGTGTTTTGGTAGAATGTGTATTATTAGTTACATTTTTGTAATCAAATCTCTATTATTGCATGTTAAAAGTAAAATTTTATGTAAATTATCTTTATTCATGAGTGGTGCTTATTTTACAATGAATAATATTTTAGTAGTAAAGCTAACTGTGTCTAGGTTCTGTTGAGTTAAAATGGATGATCTAAATTCACATTATGTAGTCAAAATTTTTTTTTTGTTACAAGCTTTGTCAGATGTGGTACAGTTTTACAGAATGAAATGGGGCACACTGTTAGATACATAATTTGTCCAATTAACACACTACAAACAAGCATATGTTTCAAATATAAATTTTATTACTCATATAGCTCTGCATTTTTCATTTTAAGATTTTTAATTACAAATATGTATGATAAAAATAAATTTGTTAATTTTAGCCTTAAGCTTTCCCTTCTTATAGATTTGCATATCTTTTTATGTGATGTTTACAGTCTTTTTTTTTTACATGATTAGCAATTTTCTTTTGTTATATCATTAGAAACATTCACAAGCTAACAAAATTATGTCTCCTTGAGAAGTAAGGCCTTTCCCTAAAACTCCACCCCGAAAAACTGCACAAAATAGATGATGGGTGAAATGTTGGACCTTGACTGATACGCCAGTTAAAAATATGATTACAGAGAAAATATTGAAGAGGAGGAAAAAGCACTAAACCCTAAAAAGAATGAAATTCCCAAGAAGCGATCCAAAGTGCACCTAAGGCATAAGCCTACCGAGAAGTCATCAACAGAAGACGAAGATTCACCATCTTATGCTAATAGTGATAACATCTCTTTTTCAGAATTGCAATCAGACATTGCTACAGACAACAATGGTTAGTAAACTATAGTTGAAAACGGACATCTTAAAGAACACAAAATTCACTTTATTTGGAAATCGTGAATCGTAACAATGTTGATTTTGAAGTGTTGTACGTCAAAAAAATTTTTACAACTCATAAATTTTCACGAACAAATAAAGTTTATTTATTCATTTGAAAAAAAAAATCAAAAATCATTGCCAAGCTTCCTCTTGCAATTCTATCAGGAGGGACAGTAAGAAAAGCAGAAATGTTGATGTTTCCTGAGGATTTAACTTCCTATGAAAATCTAAAATAAATTTACAATTTTATTTTATCTATTTTATAACCGTAGGCTACAATCATTACTAACGTTTTCTTCACATTTAAAGCTGTTCAATGAGGATTTTGCACCCGTGAGGAAAATGCTCATTTCTGTGTTTTATAATAGATTGATCTTAAAATGTTCGAAAACGACAAAACCACATGACTTCAAAACGCTACGTGATTGGTTTGACGTCATTGTGCACCACGATGTAATGTTTACGTTTGTCTAGCGCGTTGAAATTTCATATTGCTTGCTCTTTTAGTTTTGAAACTATCAATTAAAATTTTTTTCTTGCTATTTTGCGTTGCTGTTTGTTTTTGTTGTTTATTCCGTTTATTTTATAATTATATATTAACTATCTCTTCATTTTAACTTGCCTTTTTTCTTATCGCAATCTTGTTTACAATGGCTGGGTTTGTGAAAGGATTAACAAGAAAGAAATACAGTTTATATTTCAATGTTGCTATCAAAATAAACAGACCATCATGGGGCCAAGGCCAACTAGAAAGACAGGCCCCGAAACCAAAATATCACGTGATCAACTTAGTCGAGATGAGTAAACAACAAAAGTTTGTATAGTGGAAAATGTGTATAAATTTGTGCGATTTATTGCCAAATGTGGTGCCCGTTAACTTCATCCAGTTTTACTCATTTTTATGGCAACCCTAAAGATTTTTCCTGACGATATTACAACACGTCTTATGATTCGTTAAGGAAGAAAATACGCTTTTCACCTATATTTGAAACGTAAAATGGAGTAATTTTATTTGGAATTGTTGTACAGCTATTTTTCTCCCCGATTTATTGATTTTTGCTACTTGTGTTGGAAATTTCAGACTGGAATTTTTCTCACTGGACTGATTTTATTTTGAAATTGGAAATGGTAAGTTACAATATTTTTATTTTGCTCCCTGATTTAAATTTATTTTTTCTTTGAATCTTTGAAAGTGCAATTTATTTGTAAAGCTATTTTTCACCATGGATTAAATTTAATTTTTGAAATTGCAGATTCTACGAGGGTTACTATTTATATTTCTGGCCTAATAATAAAAAAAACAAATATTTATGATCGAAATTGGTTTTATTGTTTTTTAATATATTCTCCATGAAGATCAATACACTTTTGCATGGCCGACCAACCGGTATAGTGGTTAAGGTGTTAGCCTCTAGATCGGAAAGTTCCTGGTTCGAATCCGGGTCCGGGCATGGATGTTTGTAAGCATATGATGTAGAGGCGGCTGGTGCACCTTAAATCTGTCGTGGCCAAAAGTCCTCACGTTTTGTTGGTGTGGAAGTTTGGAGAGTGGGGTGCCAGCTCAATTGTTGCTTCGTCATCTGACCGTGGTTCAAAATTACGAGGTGTTGTCCTCGGATCTCTCCCTTAAGGGACTGATCCCGAACCGTCGTCAATAGCCAGTTGTGCTGCTCTAGTACGACGTTAACTAAAATTAGCATTACCATTACCACTTTTGCATGCGTTTGAACCAATTTTCGAAGCACTTTTTCCATTCCGATCGAGGTACCTCCAAAACATGCGTTTTGAATGCATCAACCGCTTCTTCGGGTGTCGAAAATCATTGACCACGTAATTTATTTTGGATGTGCGTGAATAAAAAAAAGTCATTGGGTGCCAAATCAGGGCTGTACGGCGGATGACCCATCAATTCGATGTTTTGGTTGGTCAAAAAATCCTTTGTTTGAGACGATGTGTGAGAGCTCGCATTATCGTGGTGATTCGCCTCTTCTGCTTTTGTCGAGTTTCTCCGATGACTTCTGGCAAACAAATGGTCGTGTACCATTAAGAATTAAACGTCCTGCGTTACTCTAACGTCACTTTCGCCACGTGACCGGTAATGCCGAATAAACAGGCAACCCGATGTGCTTCTTCCGCGAACAATTCCATATCTTCATCTCTGACCAGGAATATCTCCATCGAGATGCCCACATAATGCTAAGTAAGTTGCTAGAATAATTCTAAATGATATTCCATCTCACTTATGAATAGGAAAAAAACTCCATTGCTTTTTTTTCCTCTCATCGAAAATGTCTGGTTACTTATCAGTATCATAGAAAAGGACCAATTTATCTACAAAAAATCCTCATTTTCAATTCCATATACAGTATTAAGTCCCAAATCTGAACGTCCGGAATTGTTCCAAATCCGGACGTTTTGCTTACCGGTGTTTTTTTAACAGTTCTTTACATCATTCGGAGAATTTAAAGAAAACAAAAACAATTTAAACCTGGATTTAATTGATGAAACAACACAAAATAACGGACATGTTCGATGTCAATGACACATAGAAAAATTAAAATATTTTCAAGTGAAGTTTGTTGTTTTGTATTAAATATTTTCTTTTTCCTTTAAAAAAAAAATAATTCCTATTTATGAACTGTATGTAAAGGTTCATAGTGTGGATTTTGCTACATGGCGGCCATCTTGGATTTGCTTAGATTGTCCGACATCTTGATTTGGCGCAAAAATTTAATTTGGCAACTAACGTAGCGGATACCACCAGTTGCACTTACAGTTGTAGCTGTAGCTAGGAATGTAGCACTTTAATTCATTGATATGTTTTCCTTTTCAAATTTCCTTAATATTTATTAAAGAAATTAGTATTAAAGTCAATTATTCACACATAGCAATTAGTGCACATTAGTCATGAAAAAATACTACAAATTAATTTACAATTCTGCATTAAAGCTCTTTTGAAGAAATTATCTTTTAAGGAAGGTGATTAAAATTAGCTGTTGTACAATTTATCGTCGTGTATTAACACCTGACTTTTGTTTTAATTTTATCTATGAAAAGGTAGATTACTGAACATTAGCTTCCATTTGTTCTAGTTGTTTCAATGTTAGAATTCTATTTTAATTTGTGTTTATACGTAGACTAGCTATGAGAAATGATGTAATGACTGACTGCTTACCCTATGCTTTTATATTGCTATTTTAGTTGAACAGAAATATTTCATACACTGAAGAGCAATTTGGAAAGTAGCAACGACCCTTGGAATACCATTCAACCTATACAAGTTACAAGGCAAGCATGTATTTTTACTTATTAAAATTAATAAACCGTTTTACTATAGGGATAGGAGTTTTTAATGAGTGTTATTGTAATGTTTTTGTATTGTGTGATTAATTGATAATGTTTAAATATATTTAGTGTGCATTGAGTACGATAATGTATATATTACGTTAATATGTATTTGGATATTTTTATGGTTGTGCCAATGGCTTAATGTAACTGTAAGAATGATAAACTAATGTATGTTACTCAAGGGAAATGAAACAAATTACTATTATTTTTCTTAAACCTTGAATGAAATATATTTCTGCATAATAATGGCAATGAAAGTTTGAACACAATTTTAGAAAGGCTTCCCCATAGCCAATTATTAAACAATTTTCTTATGGAACTTAACCATGATTGTTCAAAGTTTATCTTCTATAATTCAAAACCAAGGCATTTAAAATGGGTAATATGGGCATTTTTAGCTTTGGCCCCACAAGACACTGCCATAATGTGATTCTGCTTGTGATAAAAATATATTTGCATATAAGTCCTGTTAATTATAATACTATAAAACTAAATTAGACTTACAAATAAAAAAAACGGACAGGGTAAATTGATTTAAATCAACAAGATTTAAATCAGTAGATTTTTTTAAAGAATGGTAGTCACTGTAATATGTTCAAAGTATAACTTTAGTAAATTAAAAGAGCTCTTTTTCTATTTTAATAATATAGCATCAAGATGCCGAGGCATTGCTGCGTAGCTGGTTGCAAGTCGAATTATGACAAAAGAGGTTAATATGTGACAACCTTTGCAATGCTAAGAGATGAAACATTGCGGAAAAAGTGGAAAAGAAAAATTCCAACTGACTTCAGCACATTAAAAAAACCAGTAGTGTGAATCAAACATTTTGAAGTAAAGTGTGTAATAAGAACTGATACTGTTGTTTATAAAGGAGAAATGAAAGAATATAAGATAATTATCCCTAAATTAGTTACAGATTCTGTTCCTTCATTTTTCCTAATTTACCTCCCTATTTAAGCTCGATGTCATCGTCATCGCGTAGATTAAAGGATGTAGAACAGGAAAATTTGAAATGCGCTATAGTCTTGCTGAGGCAAAAATGCAAGATGAAAAAACAAAATTATTAAAATTGGGAATGTGATAAAATATTTAGACGAAAGCAAAGAAAAATATAAAGATAAGTGGTTTTATTTAAATAACGAATCGTTTTATTTAAGTTTCTGTGTTATTTTGGAAGATTTTTTCAAGTATTTTAGGTTGCGTTGTGGTGCACAATAATTTAGCATATGATGTATTGTTAGATAAGCAAAGTATTTCTTAAAAGGGTTTCCCAGTATCCCAAACAAAAATAAAAACAATATAAATATCCTTAAAAAATTAATCGCGTGGGTAGAAAGTAGCGTAGTTCATCCACGTAACAAAACCTCAATAGACCTAACAATATCATTCTTACAGTCCTCACTATTGGAATCGGAATCTGATCAAATTAAATTTATAATTGAACAACTTCAGTTATTAAAATTGTCTAAACATAAAAGGCTTAAATAATGTTCTCACCCAAAGCATAAAATACTTAGAATCAAAATATAAGCATTTGAAAGAACACGAGCATTTAGTTAATGTATTATTAGATGAGATTTATATTGAACCACAGTTCAACTTCAAAGCTGGACAAATATATGGAGGTTGTGAGGGCAATCCCACAGTTGCTGCAAAAACAGTACAAGGTTTCATGATATCTTCCATTTTGTCTTCAAAAAAGATATTGTTTGCATTGTCCCAATTACTGGTCTAACAGCTGATACTTTGAATAGTATGATGCTTATGGTAATAAAAGAAGTGAAGAGTTTAGGGTTTAAAATCATCTCACTAATTTCGGATAATAATGCTATTAATCGCAAAGCGTTTGAACTGTCAACATTAAATAAAATCCTTCAGCCTTTCATTACACATCCTTTGGATGTAAAAAGGCTTCTTTTTATTATTTTTAATAGTGTGCATATCCTTAAATGTGCTAGAAATAATTGAATTTCTAAAAAGAAAAAAGATGCACTTTTATTTTTCCTGATCTTGATAACCATACAATAACCCAAAAAGCATATTCTAAACACCTAGAGATGCTATATAAAATTGAGAAAGATTCATTATTAAAATAGGGATGTTTGTTGTAATAAAGTCCTTTATCCTTCCAGTATTCAAAGACGGAATCTAAAACTAGTATTAAAAATAATAAATGAGAAAAATGTTGCTACCCTAAAATATGTCTCTAAAGACCATCCTACATTATTTCCCAAAATAGAAGGTACTTGTAAATTTTTAAATATTTTCATAAATTGGTGGAAAATTGTAAATTGTAAAAGTGCATTTGAAGGGAAAAGGTTCAATGATAAATTTCGGGAATCAATTAGACAAGATTGAATTCTGCTAGTTTAAAAATAAATACAAAATACTTTACTAATGTTTTTAAGTTTTTGTTTGATTTACTTCTCGTGAAATTCCGGTATTCCCATCTCTTTTTCTAACTCATCGATTGCAAATGCCTAGGATGCTTTTTTTTTGTACAGGGAAGACTTCACATTTCATAAGCACTCCTGTTCCACTTAAGCAGTAACAAATTTGACCGAAGTATCATCTCACCAACGAATCGTGTTGCCGATTAAAATGCTATTTTAAGAGAATAAAAACGTTAAATATTTAAGCAGAACAGATTTATTGACTAAAGAAAAGTAATGTATTTAAATTAAAGCGATGAAAATGATCCGCCTGACAGACGATCAACAAACTGTTGCCAAAATTTAAAACTCATATGTAGTAGGCATATTTTTACAAAAATAACTAACAAGAAAGAGACCTCGTGAAATGAAAACGAATAACTAATGAACTCTACTAAACAGACGTGTTCACACCTGTCCAGTGGCACGCAAGTGGTTAGTGGAGTGAGGTGGGAGGCACTACTCGACCGCCTACTATCCATTTAACTGGATCGAGTCCACTAAATCGCTTTACTAAACTACTCGATTAAATAGTTTTGTCCCAACACGTTTAGTTACTAAATTACTCACTACTCGACTAAATTACTGGCCTAGTGTGTAGAAGCTTTTAGTTTCGGGGACTGTCTTTTTAGTTGGCCTTGTCATGGGGCACAGTGACGTCACAAGAAGCGGCGTAGGAAAACTAGCGTTTTTAAGATGAAGTAAGTAGTGCGAATTTGAACATTTTTTATTTTACCTTTTTGGGCTCCTAACAGTAAAAAAGAAAAACACTTTCCATCATATGTTCTCATTTTCTATATTATAAAAAATCTAAACAAAAAACGTGCAAGTTCCTCATTATATGTAAACTTACCAAAAGTGGTATTTTATTTTAATCCTGATAGTGGGGCACTGTTACAATGTACATCACTAACCAAAATATTAAATACTGGAATTAAATATTACTCATTTTAATTGGAGAATTTACTTAGAATTCTTTGTTTGCTTTTCGTGTTCTAAAATGTGTTTAAAATTGATAACAATTAATACGTTTTTAATGATTTATTTTAATGTGTGGTTTTTAAATTGCAATACCTTGATTATTTCATGACTACAGTATTTACATGTAGCCATGAAATTACATTTCATTAAATGTAATTTCATGGCTACTTGATACCTACATTACACATATGCATTGATATGATTGCGTGTATGTTTCGATTTGAATTCTAACATTTTTGTATAATTACTTTTGGAATAGTCAGATTGAGTATCATAAGTGATATATGGGTTCGAAAGTATTGCACAGTTCCGCCCTTAGGCATTTGGTGAATCACAGGGAATACATATTTGACTGGTTTAAGCCGTCCCGCCCTAGGCAAACGCCTAGGCCAATCGGCGAGGGTTTGGGTTACAACAGCAAACCAAACAATTAATATATTTATTCATTAGTATCCAATTGTTCGATTCTGAATTCTAGTATTTTCTTATGATCTCTTAGAGTCCCTCGCTTGATTTTTTGCTTGTCCACAGTAGATTTTTTTTTATCGACTCCAAGATTTCCGCTAGGAAATTTCCTATCTCTATTGTTCTGGAAATTTTTGCAATGATACTCCACGTGGTCAATCACGGGTGATACGTCAATCTTTCATGGGGGTTTAATGTTAGATATTCTGAACAGAGGGGGGGGGGGCGATACTTGATTGAAAAAGTAGATTTGAAAGGAGGCAAACGTTTGATAACGGCGCGCTAGTGCGTTTTGTCAGTGGGAGTATTATCTTTTTCGATTGGTCATGTTGAGTCTTGCTACAATTTCGTGTGAACTGCTTGTGATGTAAATAAAATTTGTATTTTTGTGAGTATACAAAAATATTTGGTGTACTGGATTCTTGAAAGACATAATGTGCCACTACAAAGATTGGAGACATGTTTTGGACATTTTTCGCAGGAAGGACATCTGTCGGAACTAATTTAATTTTATCCCGGGTCGAGAAAAAATTATTATCTGTCACGCAAGAAGTTTGACAAACTGTACAAACATTTTCGATACCTGGAGACTACTACTTCTTCACTCAATGGCATTTCGTTTTGCTTTGATGGTGCCGCACCTCAAAATGTTAGTAATGTTTCTTATTTAGTTTTGTGGGCTATATATATATATATAAGTTTTGCACCAAAAGCGTAAGACCAGTTTAACAGTTTATTTTTTGAGACATCTTCCAAACAATTTTTCTGGGTAGCACAAGCAATCCTTGAATTATTGATGAATTCTGCTGATCGGTTGTTCGTTTAGCTTAAATAATAACTATCGTATTGTTTACAGACCCTGTTATCGTGAAAATCCGCAGACTTGTGTTAATTCATTTTTATTGTTGTATGCTCTTATTATTATGGAAGACACTGTCGAAAAATTATTTTTTTAAGTATTTGTCGATTTCTGTATTACTGTGTTTTCTGTGTATAAGAGCTATTGAAAAAACTTTTCTTTGAATTCTAATGCCACCCGATTTTTTTAAATAGACCGTGAGTTGATTGATTTTTCTGTTTGTCCAAATAATATGTTTATATAAATTATCTTATACTATTTATTAAGGATTAATTGAATTTAAACAGTCTTAGTTTTTTTTAAATCGGTTACTCTTTCTAACGTGCTATCATGGCCCCCATATCTTGAGTGTAAAATGTAAAATAAATTCTCGATGCATTTACTATGATCGACACTTATAAAATATAATTCAAAATTTTATTTGTTCTTGTTTAGGATATTTGCTCCCATCCGAAAGTAGGAAATAAAAAACTCAGGGAAAATTCCTTACCAACATTAAAAAGAAAACTTCTTCGAAGTTCATTTTTATTCTTCTCATTCTTTGGCCTCTTTCGGTGCTAAAATATTTCCTTTTTCTTTGTTGCCTTTCTTGCTTTTATTTTACCTCTCTGTTGGAGGAGTTACGGGTGTTGTACAAATGAATCGATAAATGGAGTGAATTGAAAGCTTTAATTCAAAGCGACAGAAACCTGTTACTTTTAACAATAATGGAAGGTTTCACAGAGAATACTAAGCAGATATTTACTTTCTTATTGCGTGCTTGTGGAATTACTCGCTAATGCTTTAGTTGTTAATAAAATATTTTAAAAGCTTTTCGTTCCACGTAGGATCTTTTTGGATTGTTATGTAATAGTACTTATGAATCTTATGTTTTTAATTTATACCCAATATTCACAACGCACTAACAAACTGCAAGGACATATATTTTAGTGCGATTTTATATTCTGAAAGGGGAAGAAATGTGGTGAAATGAACCGCCACAGCAAAAATTAATTTACAATACAGTTGCATACACTGACGAGCCAAAACATTATGACCATCCCCACATTTTTCAATGAATTCATCTGGATGACGTGGAGGGCACGTGTTTAAGTGAGAATGGTATTTAACTGCTGCTGGAGAAGGTAAGTAATCATTCTTGCATTTACTTTTGCGAGTGATGGGAAAGGCTGCTGATCTAAGCGAATTTGATAGAGGATTGATCGTAATGGCCCAAAGACTCGGAACGAGTATCACCGAAACTGCACGACTGGTAGGTTGTTCACGATATGCCGTTGTTAGTATTCATGCAAAGTGGATAAATGACGGTGACACCAGCAGTAGACGCCAAGGTGTTGGTCGTCCACGCACCATCAAAGACACAGGACGTCGGAGACTGTCCCGCTTGGTAAAGCAAAATCGGCGCGAGACAATGGCTCAGCTGACAGCCCAATACAATGCAGGTCAAAGCGCAAGTGTTTCGGAACACACAGTTCAGCGGACACTGTTGGATACGGGACTGTGCAGCAGACGTCACATTCTGGTGCCTCTGTTGACCAAGCGTCATCGTCAACTACGCCTTCAGAGGTTCCGGGAACATCGAGACTGGACCATGGATGAGGGGAAGAGAGTTGACTGGTCAGATGAATCCCAATTTCTCATTCATCACGTCGATGGTCGTATCAGAGTACGCCGTCTGCCAGGCGAACAGTTGTTCCCCTTTAATACAGCAGGCCATACACAGGCTGGTGTTGGCAGTATTATGCTTTGGGGAACGTTCTCATGGGCGACACTGGGATTCGTAGTTGTGGTAGAACAGACCATTAACGCTGTGAATCATCTGAACATCATTGCGGATCAGTTGCACCCTTACATGGCGTCTGTCTTCATAACTGGAAATGGAATCTTCCAGCAGGACGAGGCTCCATGTCACAAGGCTAGGATTGTGTTGGAGTGGTTCGCGGAGCATACTGATGAATTTCACTTAATATCCTGGCCACCTAATTCGCAGGGATCTTAATCCGATAGAGCACATTTGGGGTGTCATGGAGCGGCAGCTCAGTACTCAAACACCACCACGTCCGAATATCTCGTTTTTGAGTGACCGCTGCTTAGACATTTGGTACAACATGGGTCCAGTCATGTAACAAGATTTCTTGGCATCTATGCCCAGGCGAGTTGCAGCTTATTTTCAGGCCTTAGGAGGCGCAACGCGTTATTGAGTAGGTGGTCATAATGTTTTGACTCTTCAGTGCATATAGCAGTTTTCCCTGACTGCTTGTACTTTTTGAAAAACAAAGTTGTACTAACTTTCATATACCTAGTTGAAAAAATATTTACCAAAGCGTTCGCGGAATTAAAAAGCTTGGTGTCGTAGCCCCAAAACGGTAGCGTGAAATCAGTTCGAATCGTACACAAGGAGAAGACAGCCAAAAGTTCTTATTAATCCAAGAACGTTAATGATATATACACTATTTACAACATCATATTAACATACTCCCATACATCAAAGTATGTATATCACACACCATCGCGGGAAACCAACTTCACCCGCTGTGCTTCTCGCTCTCTTAACGTCGTCTCCAACGGCTGCCTTAGTCTATAAATAGCCTAACTGTAGAAGTAACAAAAACATTCAGAGAACATCAGGACGAACACCACCTGCAAAGGACGCTCTATTTTCACCTGCTGTTCTTAAGTCGTTAAGCGCTCGACGGGAGAACAGCAGCTGGCGCCAATCAATAAAGAAAAACGAATACATTCGGCATTCCAAAATTCCGCATGAATTGTTTTCTTCTTCGGTTGCAGTATCTCTTGATGCCACAAAGCTCTCAATAAAACATACTGAAGGTAGTTATACACACCTTGGTCAAAATAAATTAGAAACCCGTAAATATTTATGCAAATGTTGGTTACGGGAGTGGTTATGAAGAATCCGTCTTTGACATGTATGTGGGGGGGGGGTGATACATTATCAAAATGACGGTATAAGTATGCTGTGCATGTTCATTTCGCGGAAATGAAGCAGAATGGGGAAAACGACAAACTCTTCACCTTTTAAAAACATACTTATTGTTGGGGCCCGTTTTGCATGAGCGATGATTGCCAAGACAGAAGAACTCACTGGGTTCTCCAAAGCTGCGATTTCGAAGATGTTTAAAAGTTGGAAACAAAACTCACAGTCCTTGTTCAAGAAATGTTATGGTGGGTCTAAAACAATTAATCAAGAACGTGATCTTTGGCGTCGCATATGGATTGCAAGGCAGAAAGAGGGATTGCACTGTGGTGCAACTGACAGAAACCTTTACTCGGCGGCACTTAGAGTTTTTCAATCGTCTCACAGAACGACTCTTTCACCTGCATGTCCGATCCCCCGAAACAAATTACCTAACTTGAGCGATAGAGCTTTGAGTGGTATTTACGACTGAGGCTTTCCTTTCATTGTATTGTGTGGCGTGTCGTTTGGCATGAGACAGGTATCACCGAAGCGACCTTCTACCTTTCCCCCAAAGCGATCGTACCTCACGGTAGACAGGGTGGGGTACCGAACGAAAGGACGGGACGTCCAGAAAGTCAGTCGCTGACAGCTCGCAAAATGATGATCGATGCCGGCAGTCACTTAAAAGAGGGTATGGTAATGGTAATGGTAATTTTTGTTAACTTCGTACTAGAGCAACACAACGGGCTATTGACGACGGTCCGGGATCAGTCCCTTAAGGGAAAGATTCGAGGACAACACCTCGTAATTTTGAACCACTGTCAAGTGACGAAGCAACACCTGAGCTGGCACCCCACTCTCCAAACTTCCACGCCAACCCAACCTTAAAAGAGGGAAACTTCCACAGTACGCAGATCTATATCATGCAGCTGGTGTAAACGAAATTTTAGTGGTAACAATTGTCTACCAGCCGCAACGTAAGGGTTAACGAATACTTGTATCAAACCATCTCGGCACGAACAATGCGCAGAGAAATGCAGGGGATCGGTATTGGCAATCGCATGCCAGTGAAGAAACCTCTTATATCTGCTAGGAACGTCAAAGTTCGCTTACAGTGGTTTCGAGAAACACGTAACTGGACACCAGGACTCAAACGAATCACGTTACATCTACATCTTGTTTTGCATCTACAAAAGACGTAGAGTTTGGTGACAACCTCACGGTCATGAACCAATCTTGACTTTTTCAGAGTTCAAGGATCTGGTGGGTGAATCATGGTTTGGGGCATGTTCTGCTGGTTTGAAACTGGTCCTGGTATTTCTGGAAGTAGCAACTGATATATTTGTCCATCCTGGCAGATTAAGTGCGTCCTCCAGTGTTACATTTTTTCCCCTGAAGGTGTTGGATCTTTCATGGACGTACTATATATCGCTAAAAAACGCACGTGCAACGTTCGAGAGTGATTCAATTCATCAATCTGACTTCCAATCTACCTTGGCCACAATAAAGACGGAATCTTAAGCCAATAAAAAACGTTTGGAACATGTTGGAAAGATGCATCCAACATCAATCTCGTCTATGTACCCGTTTTACAGGATCTTGACCTTGAGGTCTGTGTATTAAATGCATGGTATTCTACGGACAAATTCACTTCAGAAACTGGAGGAACCAGTTGTTAACCACGTACATGCCGCTATCCGTGCAAACAGAGGTATAATAAAATACTGAACCTTCATTGGCTAGTGTGTTCTTATTTCAGGTGAAATAATTCAGACTTGTCTGAAAAAAAAATTGAAAACGCAATGGCCATTTAGCATTAAGGCATTCAGGGAACCAGGAGAAAGAAACCGGATTTTTTTTCAATAGTGCTTGAGCGACTGGTTATATATATGGAATCCATCCCCCATACCACACCATAGGTCAAGTTGGGAAGAAATGTAACTTTATTTTCCTAACACAGAGGTGTAACTAAAAAACACTCTTACACGCGCAGGTAGGTATTTTAATAAACGTCCCACTGGAGCAACACAGCAGGTCCGGAATCAATCCCGAAGGGTCTGAGGACAATACCACGTAATTCTGAACCACAGTCAGATGACGTCTACTTGCAGGTGAGCGCCGTCCATACAACTTATACATTGCCATGAACCGTGTAGCCACCTGTTCCTAACCATTAGAATAATTAAATGCAGTGTTAGTCCTCATTTCCGTGTCCTTTAGCTGCTTCACGTCTTCATACCCTAAACACCGTACCACAAGTGGGAGCTGCGGCCGTGATTTGTACCAACATCAGGGTAAAGGTTTGACGAATTGTGTGTATGTGGAGGTAGGGCTATTTAATTATATACTGGTGTTCAAAATCAAGAGAATTTTCATTTTTTTTATGGTCATATTTTAATGAAATGAGTTATGTAAGCTTGAAGTAATACAAAAGTTATGGTACACAAGCATGATCACACGTAAGACTCATCAGCTCAAGAAGACTCTAACAGAGGTTGCAATATCGACACAAAAATGGGTTAGTAGGGAGGCATGGTCCTCTCTTACAGTTATACATACTCGCAACTTGAATTCATACTGAAAATGAGGTAATTTATGAGTCCGTTTGGCAGTTGGACCCACTCCTCTAGCAACACTCTTTTCAGGTCCTGGATGGTTCTGGGAGGGGGAAAGCGAGTTGCAATTGTAGTCCTGAATATGCTCCATAGAGTTTCGGTCTGTAAATCTGGCTAGCCAATCCTTCCAGCGAATAACCTCACATTCCAGATATTCGTCGACCAGACGATGGACGAGCATTGTTGTCCATAAACATGAAATCGAAGCCAACTGCAACCCTTAAAACGCGAACATTGGGCTCCAAGATCTCATCCCTATACCTCACAGTAGTCACAAAGCCTCTGTCAAAGACGTGGAGGTCTGTGCGCCCATCCAGCATGATCACTGGCCAGACCATCCAACCACCGTTGACGTAGTGGTATCTTTCTTGGATGTTGGAGGACAGTTAGCGGGTCCGTGTTTTTCTCCAGATGAGCGTACGTCGAGAATCGGAGGTTAAGCTGAACCGGGAGTCATCAGCGGATAGAACGGTCTTCCACTGATCATTGGTTCAAAGTCAGACCATGCTAAACGGGCTCTCTTGTGCCCATAAGCGAGCGAGACGCAAACAGACCTCTCTCATGTAGCTTTCTGGAAACAGAAACCATTGAAGCTAGGCTTCCTGTGACCGCATGAAGACCACGAGAGAGCCGAGAAGCTGCTACTCTCCTGTTTACGTCTCGCTGTAATGGACAAATACATGGTTACTACAAAAGAATCATTCATTTTCAGAGCCCAATTTATTCAAAAATATTATACTTACAAATATGATTGATAGATGAAAATAACCACAAAATATTCAAGTTTTATGCTCACTCCACAAATGTTCTATGCGTGCCCCATTGGTCACTCGACACACGTCCAGGCGGTAGTTCAATTCCTTCAATTCATTTGTAGCGTGATCGCGTCACTGTTCATCAATGCATCACTGATCCGTTGCTTCAGCTCTTCTATCGTTTGTGGTAGTAGGGGTACATAAACAATGTCCTTAATGTGTCCCCAAAGGAAGAAGTCACATTGCGTTAAATCCGGCGAACTGGGAGGCCAGGGTAAGAAAGCGAGGTCATTATCACCAACACGGACAATCCAGCGATGCGGGAGTTCAGCGTTCAGGTAAGTACGAGCATCGAGGCTCCAATGAGGGGGTGCCCCGTCTTGTTGGTAGACAAAATCCGTGGAATATGCGGCTAGTTGCGGAAACCACCATAACTGCAACTTGTCTAGGTAAATTGAACCATTCACAGTCTTCTCAATGAAGAAAAACGGCCCATACACCTTTGTTTTTGAAATTGCACTAAAAACATTGAACTTTGGTGAATCTCTTTCAAATGTCACAATTGCACGTAGATTTTCAGTGCCCCAGAATCGCACAATGTGACGATTCACTTTTCCGGTTAAATGGAATGTCGCTTCATCGCTGAATATCAACTTGTCGGCAAAATCGTCATCTTCTACTAATGCTTCCAGCATTATGGTGAAAAATTCTAATTGCCGGACATTATCTTCCGGCGTTAAGTGTTGCAAGAGCTGTACACGATACGGTTTGAATTGTAACCGTCGTCGCAAAATCTTCCAAACAGTTTGCTGCGGTATACCAAGTTTGCGGCCTGCTCGGTTTGTTGATTTCTTTGGAGAACGCACGAAACTTTCCCTCACTCTCTCCACTGTTTCGTCTGACACTTGTGGTCGATCGGTGCTTCTACCTTTACATAAACAACCATTGTCCTTGAATTGCCGATATCACCGCAAAATGCCTTGTTTGCAAGGCGGTTCTTTTCCGTACTGCCTTCTGAAAGAACGTTGCACTGCTATAACAGACGAACATTTCGCATATTCTAGGACGCAGACACTCTTCTCTCGCTTTGCCTCCATTTCGGGAGAGACTGAACTAAACTCGTTAGGGATAAATGAAAGACAAACATGAACTAGTGCTGCCACGCCACCTAGTGTACAAACTTGAATATTTTGTGGTTATTTTCGTATATCAATCAGATTTGTAAGTATAATACTTTTGAACAAATCGGGTTTTGAAAATGAATGATTCTTTTGTAGTAACTCTGTATGTATCATTGACCGCCGTGGCTCTTGGACGATCTTTCCCAGGCCTTTTCTCTACTTACAAGCGTTGCATGCAAGACTCTAGCAATCTTCACTTGCGACTGATCTGCTTCCAGTTTCCCGAAGATTCACCACTTCATTCCATCTTCCAAACGTTGGTGGTTATTCATTTGAAATGTTTGCTTTCTAATTTCACCGAATGTTGAAAAAAAACCACCTCGAAATTTGAAAATGTGTGCGGGCGAACGAAGTGCTGAAATTGTCACGTACGTTTAGAAAGCCTGTTCCTCTAAATTCACAGCAGTTGGAAAGGTACGCTTACGTATTCAACCCTGAATATTTACATTATTGTTTGGAAACATTAGTTTCACATTCGTTCAGTACTCTTTGGCCAGTTTAACTATGGCATGTTGAATAAGAGAGGAAAGATGGACTTAATATCCTCAGCGCTGAAAATATTAGTAAAACAGTGCCCTCAGATTCTAAAGTTGTTTTACTTGAAAGTGTTAAATGGAAGTAGTGAAATTTAACCGATCCCTATATCTCTTTTTCTTAGACTCAATCGTTGAAGATAGAAAGTTAAGATTATGCCGAACAATCAAAAAAATTTTTTAACGAAACTTGAGCAAGTACTTGATAAAGAGCATCAAAACTTTAAGTATTCATGTACTATCAAAGCCAGAATCTTTCAATTTGTTTTTACAACCTTTGAAGAAGGCGTTTACGAGTAAAAAGTTCCAGGAAATTTGAAAACGGAAATTTTTATTAATACTCTCAGGGATAAAGCTAACAATGTTTTGATTTATGTGACTGAACAAGATCTCAGAGATTACGAAAAATGTATCATTAATGTTAAAAGAGTATCGACCAGCCCAGCAAGAATGTTCCAATATCTTTCAAAAAGAATATGTGCACCAAATTTTATGTGGATTGGTCAAACGCTGTAGATTTGCATACATGACAGACAGACAAGCAGTCTTTTTGTCTTGTTTTATTTTGGGAAGCGTTGGATGGTGGATTAGAATTTCTTTTACTGCAGGGTTGGTATTTCTTTCAATTAAAAAAAAATTTGCGGAATATTTTGTTAATGAAGTTTTTAATTCATGGAATTTTGAGGGCTTTTCTGATATCAATATTATAATAGAACCATCTGGCTTTTGTAATTTTGCGGATGAAAAGGCTGAAAACATTCAATTGTTTTAATATTGGTCTCATAAGCTACCTCCAATTTGGACAAGTATATATGTTATGATCAGTCGAACGAAGTATAAGTTAATTAGTTTCTTGTTGTCTGGTGATAATGTTGCTCTCCAAAAAGGAAGTGGATATATGACTGCGGAAATCTTCCGAAATTTGTCTTGTATGTGTTCGATGTACGGTTTCCAACTAAGAAAAGAGTGTTGGATTACACCTAAGTATTTGGTCTGTAAAGATCAAGAGATAAGTTGCCCGTAAAATATAAGCTGTGGGAATTTAGTAGTATCTCTACAGAGAAACATGGTGACTACAGTCTTAACAACATTTAGTTTGATTCTCCATCTGAAAAGCCTGGTTTCATGGTAGAATATGTGTTAATTAAGGTTGGAAAAGAAAAATATGGAATTTTTATTTAGCGAAAATATTGCAGTATCATCTGCGAACATACTAATTTTGGTGTTGTCGGTTTGAGGAATATCATTCATAAGTTAGAAAGCAAGAGACCGAGCTTGTGTCCTTGTGGAGCTCCAGTGTTAGTTTAGTGGACTTATGATTGTTAATTTTGACTACATAATTTGTTTGTAAGGTAGGAAGAAATGAGGTAGATATTATATTCGAAGAAAGTGTATTTGATGATTTCTAAGTACCATCAATTTATGAATTTCTCTTGTAAATAAATCATCATTGTCTTTATCAATATTAGGGTATACAAATAGTAATGGTTAGCCAACCAGTAATGGGCAGGTTTACATTAAATTAAGGAGGTAAGCTCGCACTTTTCGACCAAAAAACCCATTTTTAAATTTTTACATTTTTGAAAGATATGAATTTTTGTGTGCTTCTAATGGTGTTAAAATTATTTCTCTAGTTTTACAGAATTATTTTAAAATATTTTTAAAAAATGGTTTACGATCTGTAAAATGCTGAGGGCCACGCCCACTTCTACCAAAACAAACATCTTGCTGCTTTCTAAGCCTCACTATTGTTTTTTAAGCACTTATTTTTAAATTGTACGAGTGACAACGTTTAGAAGAAGAAAAGAAGTGAATTAATTCTCGTGTTTTTATTTTAAAGCACAATGTTTTCATGCTAGTTTCAAGGATTTGCTTCTAGCTTTGATTTTTTTTTCTGCGACTGTTGATTGAATATTCTTTTAGTTTAGCTTATTGTGTTATTTTTTGTTTCATGCATAGAATTTTAAGTAAATAAACAATGCCGCGTTTTAGTAATCGTTGTAGTGCCAACTACTTTGGAAATAGTGGTAGTATGAAAGTTTCGATGCGTTTAAAATTTTTCAGCGCTCACAAATTTTGTATGATCTGCGGTACTCCTAATTGTTTGGTGATAGGGATTCTAGGGCCTACACAGCTGTAAAGGAACTGAAGCCGTTCGGAGATATGCAAGTTAAAAAGCTGGAATGTGTTGGGCATGTTGAAAAGCGAATGAGAACGCGACTCAGAAATTTAAGACTCCAGATGATATGGAAAAAATTATGTGAGAAAAAGTCTTTGGGTGGACGTGAAAAGTTAACTGTAGCTGAAATTGACAAATTGCAGCGGTATTATGGCTTAGCCATAAGAAACAATACCGACAACATAAAGTCCATGAAACAAGCTGTATGGGCTACTTTCTTTCATAAGGCATCAACAGATGAAAACTCTCAGCATGGTCTTTGCCCAACAAACGAAGACACTTGGTGTGGTTACAATCGAGCAACTGCATTAGGTGAAAATCATAAGCATAAAAACACATTACCAGCAGAAATTATAAATTTCATAACCTATATTAAGAGACTTGGTAGATCCTGATCTGCTTGCCAAATGCTTACATGGCAAAACTCAAAATTGCAATGAGAGTGTAAATATAATTTTCTGGTCCCGGATACCGAAAAATGTTTTTGTACAATTTGAAATATCAAAAAGTGGTTTAATGGAAGCTATTGCCTCATATAACCAGGGGAACATTACAAAATGTAATGTTCTTTCGACATTAGGTATTTTTCCTAGATTTTACACAGCTCGGGCAATGAAGGTAGCTGATCAGAATAGATTACGTAAAGCAGAACATGACATTTAAAAAAATACTAAAGACTCAATGGTAAAAAAGAGGCAACAAAATTGTACATTGGAAGATAGCCTAAAATATGAAACAAAAAATCCAAGCTATGGTGCTAATATGCATTAAATACAAATAAGTGTTTCTTTTAAAACTGCTTTTCTCAAAACCATGTTTTCGCCAACATTTCGGAGCATTTTCTCTAAAACCACAGCACTTAGCAACTTAAAACTTTGCGTACTTAATATTGATACTATGCTATATACTTTAACCAAGGGGATTTGGAAAAATTAATTCAGAGTGAATTTATAAGATTAAATCTGATGAAATTTCAGTGTTTTTGAGAAAAAACACACATAGTTCCAGATAAATTTTTTTTTTAAATAATGGGACATTAAAATCGTAAAAGCCATGGTTTAAGTATGTATTACAGTCCAGGCAATATACAGTAAAAAATTTAGAGACATATAATCAATAGAAATTTTTTTAATGTTTCTTAAATATGCATGTTTTTAACATTACTGCGATTGGGATTCTGGTTCGTGAGCCTACCCCAGATTTTAAAAAACATTCTAGGAACGTAATTATTGGCTACTAAAAATTGTTTTATTCAATAACCTTCTAGGAACACCCAAATCTCTATCTTTACAAACACCTTCTTTGTTTCCAGTGTGACTTATGATTTTATTGTACACGTGTCTCAAATAGGTTATATTCTTTGCATGTGAATTTTTGAAGTGCTTCCTTTTTAAGAAACTGATATAACTGCTTTACATCAGCTCCAAAGCTCAAACCAGGCCTATGTAAACGAAACGACAAAATTGGAAAATAAATCCCCCTTGGGATTGATTTTATAATATTTATGTTCCCGGGTTGTCATTCACCATGATACAGATACTGCTGAATTTTTTTGCGACGTTATGCTCGTGAAATATCTCAAGATATTGAATAGAAAACTATTGGAAAACCTTATGCAATGTGGAGAGCTTTTTATTTGAGTCGATCAGAACTCGAGTATATCAAGTCCATTTTATTACATTTTGAGAGTCATCAAGGGAAAGTTTATTCTCATGTGTCATTTTACTATTCGTCTGTCTTTTCTTCTGTCATTTTTCAGGAATCAAAGCAAATAAGGACTTGATTCTAAGATGCACTAAAACTATTCAACTTAAGGGAGATCGGGTGTGTGATTATCAGAGTTTGACCAGAAAGTGGACTTGATCCACTTTAGTTATGAACGCCTCATTCAATACTGTAAAAGTAAAGCACACACACATCTGTTCTTAGTATTTGATCTTGGAGGTCTTTACAAGTGGTAGCGAGTAAATCCTGCTTGTGTGTTGCAGAAGAAAAACTGCTCCAGTTAAGCAAATTCAAAGCCTGCTAACCTACGAGGGAAATAATCTGGACGATTTTTACGAATTAAAAAACAAGGCTCTATGTCAGAATACAAAAATGGCTAAAATTAATTCTTAAATAAAAAAGCTACATTGGATGAAAGTTGGGCCAAATTAGGGTTTATGAAAGCAATTCAAAACATAAAAAGTTATCCTGCTCTCTACTAACTCAAGTTTGGCGGAAGTTCGAACTGGTGTATCCAATATTATGATATTTTATCTATATAAATAAGAATGGAGTGTTTGTTTGTACATTCAATATTTTCGACCCATTTCAAGTTTTCTATCCGTTTTGGACCCTTCTGATGCCGAATCCGCCTTTTTCTCGTTTGGTGTCTGTCTGTCCGTCTGTCTGTCTGTCTGTATGTTGTGACCTATACACGTCCACGCGGTTTGAGATATTTTCATGAAAATTTGCTTACAGTGAGTACTTATCTTCATTTAGTGAGTGGCATTGGTTGCGAAAGTCTGTCTGTCCGTCTTTCTGTTCTATGCTCGATTTTGTGTTTGTGTGTTTGTGTAGACATCACATGAATTGTATTCCAGATATTTGATTGCATTGTATTTTATTTTATACATCATCTATTAGTTTAGTGAATGTAATATTAAACATTTCTTTATTGTTATATTTAGTTGAGTTTCATAATAAACACCTGAGTAAGTATACTTAAATCAACCATAATTTGGTAGTTTTGGAAAAATTGGAATGTCTATTGAATATTACGATTACTTCGATTGCTTTACCAGTACTGCTAAAAAAATAATTATTCTTCAAAAAAATTTTTTTTTTATGGAATTTCATCTCTGATACTTTATTTATTTCGAGTCTTATTTTTATTCTTTGCGCAATGAAAACGATTTCCGAATATTTGGGACAGACGATATTTTTCAATGAAACGAGAATGAACAAGATCGCGGGAGCAGTGATATTTTCTGTTTCTTTCGCTCTGAATTAATTTCACATTTCTAAATTTTGTGCACTTTTAGTTGTAAATTGTGGCAACTGTTCGAGATCAAGAGATAAAAATGAATCACAAATTAATATCTTTAGAATAATTTTTCCGACATCTTTTATTTTGTTCTACTTTACTGTTTTCTGTTTTAAAGATTTATTAGTTTAATAAATGTGTTTTCCTTCTCATCACACGCAACAGCACCACAAAGTATTAGACTTAAAAATGTTAGGTAAGTCAGTATAAATTTTCAGTAAATTTTAAGTGTAGTTATGCCATTATTGAAAAAATAATGCCGTTATTTAAAGAATAATAATGTTTATTAATCCAAACTGGAAAAATTCGTTGTAATAATGACAGGAGAAGATTGCAAAATTTCACAATGTCGCATACCGGAGGCAAGGGTGCCACAAGTAAAAAAATATTGTTTTGTTGACTATGAGTGCGAGAGCACTCGCCGTAAATCGTAATTTTAATTAATTGAGTTGCACATGAAAAGAACTCAAGAAAGGGAATTCCAAATCTTCCTATAAATCGTCTTTTATAGTAGTAACCTTAGTATCACCTTTCGTCATTTTGTAGCTTTATCATACAGCAATTGTGCGATGTATGTGAAATGTATTACATGAATGGATATGCATGTGTAGGATTTGTGTCCAAAGTAAGTTGTAGAAAATATAAAGATGGCGAAAGATGTTAAAATAAATTTTTAATCTACATAAAACGTAAGTCATTATATATTTTGATTATCTCTTCAATCTAGAGTAAACCAATTCAAACCGAGTAAGGTCGGGTATTTTGCTAGTTTAAAATAACGTAAAATGTTTGAAAAAACGAGGAATTCAATTTTTGTCTGGAGAGTTTTAAATGGAGTTTTCTTGGAAAATTTGTGACAAAGAAATGTTTCTTGAGATTCTAGCACTACCCGATTTCAATGTTTTCCTCTGAGTGATTGCTGCGGCTTTAGCATCAAAATATTTGGCTATCCTGTGACAGAAACAAGATAAAAAACGTCACGTAATGGAGATGAAACGTATGAAAAGTTTCACTGACAATGAAATGAGAAATATAAGTGTAGGTTACAGGAATTGAAACTGCACCATCTACAAATCTGAAATGGGCAAATACACTGAACCATTCGCATGAAGATTTGTATTCCTACCTAGTAATTAGTCTAGTGCTGTTATTCCTTCCAACGCACTTGACAATCGTTCCTCGACTTTACATTACAAAGCTTAGCTTTACAAAGCTAAGAGCCAATCTCGCGCCAGCGTGTAGTGTGGAGTGATGTCTTAGTAGCCGGTCACGCGTTCTCGCAGGAAGAGCTGCCCCTCAACGCTTATATGTTAGGTGTTGGTGTGGAATAAAGGTTAGAAGCTAGATGTAAAGGTATGTGGTTTCAAATTTATAGCTTTGTTAGTTATTAAAAAAAATCTTGTAACATGAGTTGTAGAGAGGAGATAGTTCTGCAGGGCTTTCACGACCCCCCCCCCCAAAAAAAAATGGAATCTAATAAGGCTCTAACAGAGGATGAAATTGAAAATTTGTTGGCTGAGCTTTCGTACCATGTCAGCGTTGCCAGCGAACGTGTTAACTAGACATGATGGATAAGTAAACCTGGTTCGGCCTTAGGAAGTGCCGATATATCAAAAAATAGTCTATTCCAGAGAAAGTGGCTATATCTCTTGTTTGCAAATCTTCAAATAGGTTTGTCCATCCTACCTCGCTTACCAACCTGTCACCTGTTTGCGCTCTCGTCTCATGAAATGATGAGCATAAAAAAAAAAAATCTCACAAATGCACTTCAAGAGAAAAATGTTCCAGAAGAATCTTTTACTCGTCACGATCACGGCTCTTCCGACGTGCTCAAACACTGAAACGAATCGCATGGCTAACCTTTTTCGTACCGCTCAGAAATATCAAGAGAGGTTAGAGTCGGAATGTTTAACGGCGTGAAAGTATTCACTTTGCTGACGGGAAAGAGATGATTTTGGTTGTCTTGCACATTTTTAAAGGGGGACGAAAAAATAATAAAAACTACATTAGTGGCATAGTTTCCTATAATCTATCACAAAAGATAATTAGATTTTCTACTTGGTAGCTGTGAATGAACAGAACTGTTGGTGCTCAACAGATTTGGTGGGAGTGTACTGATGCTATCAAACTAATTTAATTCTTCCTCTCTGTATTCAGAATAATGAATTTTAAGTTCGGTTAGTTATCGATTTTATCACACTGTTGTGAGGATGGGTTCTCAATGAATTAGATCTTCAGATTGCTTAACTAGCAATTGGAATTAGATCTTCAGATTACTTAACTGGCAAATGGAATTAGATCTTCAGATTGCTTAACTAGCAAATGGAATTAGATATTCAGATTGCTTAACTAGCAAATGGAATTAGATCCTCAGATTGCTTAACTGGCAAATGGAATTAGATCTTCGGATTACTTAACTAGCAAATGGAATTAGATCTTCGGATTGCTTAACTAGCAAATGGAATTAGATCTTCAGATTGCTTAACTATCAAATGGAATTAGATCAGATTGCTTAACTAGCAAATGGAATTAAATCTTCAGATTACTTAACTAGAAAATGGAATTAGATCTTAACTATTCGAAACAAATTAGATGCATCGTAAGCACGTAATACAACAAGTGCCTGAAAAATACTAAACTAGTATAAGTGCTACTCTGATGAAAGAAATTAATACTTTGCCTATTATGTGTCAGTTTATGAAATTATATAATCTGAGAAACAACTAAATTAGAATATTTGATTTTTTTCAAGTATTGAGAAAAGCGTTTTGTTAAAAGTTTTCCCAATTTCTTGAAATGTAAGGTTCTGGAATTAAATAAGTTATTCATTTTCATTGAATTATTTTAAACTATCACCCCAAGCATATCATCATTCCTATACTTTATTACTTGCCATTAATGTAGTGACTGATCCATCGATGTAGTATTGTCAATCACATTTCATATCTTATTCCAAAACATTTATAATGACCTAGCAGAATCACCCGTCTTTACTCCAATATAATTGGTTAACTAGAGTGAAAAAAACCACCAGAATAATCAATTGTATCTTCGTAGAAAATGACAAAATCCAATTAAGTGTCAGAAAACAATTCTTAACACTTTTCCCACAGTTTTACAACTCATTTTTGGACGCATATGCATCTAAATAATACATTTCACATACCTCTGTTGTTTGACAATTACGAAAGGTGACACTAATGTGACTACACTAAAACTCAATTTTGAGTTTGTTTTGGAGGGAGGAATTATACATGACCTTTCTTGAGCTAGTTTTCTGCAAAATTGCCACAGCTCAATTCTTAATACCGATGAATCTACGAGGTCTTAACGATAAAACTACGAACTCTTGTACATAGTTAGCCTACTAATACTTTTTGACTTGCGAAATTCTTACACCAGGTATGTAAAATTTTGGAATTTCACAAATTTTAAGGCGTAGGTAGTTGAATTGACGTCGTATTGATGCAACATATTGGGCTATTGGCAGCGGTTCGGAATCAATCCCGAAGGGAAAGATGCAAGGACAGGACTTTATAAGTTTGAACCATGTTCATATGACGAGGTGAACACCTGAACTGGCACCTCACTCACCAAATGTCTATATTACATCAGCGTGAGAACATTTAAAGCCACGACAGATTTAACGTGTACCAGCCCCCGCATACACCACAACCTTTGGATAGATCGAGTTTCGAACTCGCAACTCTTCGTTACTATTTTCCTATTATTCCATCTGGGCTACCACTGTCTTCAAGGAAAGGAAGACAAATTCATTTGATAAGATATTTATGTCCAATTTTTTAAAGGGAATACATGTTTTAGTGAAAATTTCATTTGTTGGAACGTGCAAAAACAATAGAACTTGTTTTAAAATTGAATGTTTTTGGTGCAAGCAAAACAACGGGGTTACTAATTACCATTCATTTTTCATAATATAGACCGATTTGACATTAATAAAAAGCAAATCACTGCTTTCAACCAACTTTCAACGGATTTAATAAGTTGCTTAAAGATATCTTCAACTCGTGAAGTAGGCAACCTTGACTTTTTATGTTACTACGTCAAAAAAGTTTTAATATTTCTAAAATCCTAGTTCTTACTTTATCTTACAGTAATATTCTTTCAATATAAGCAGTTTCATTTATGAATTGTCTTACTCTAACTTAATAGTAGTTTCAAATATATTTATTTTATGTGTCGTAAATAAATCATTAAAGACTTACACTAAACAAAGTCCTTATTTTGTGCCCAATATATAAATGGCAAGACGTGAATCCATTATTGATGGTATGTGTGTATTTTGACTAACTGCCCTCAAAAGTTCTTGGTTTGAATAAGACAATATTGTAAAATTCTGTTTCTAAGAAAATAAACTTAAAAAGTAAAACTTTTCAATTATGACTCAGGTCATCACACATTATATTTATTCAGTTTATAAATTTTGATTCAGGTTGCATATACTTTTTCCTATTTAACAATAAACTCATATTCACTTGTTAATCCAGAAGGGGAAATGTTACATATTGACTTAGAGCACATATCTTATTGCTCAAATGCTTCTGCTGGAACTTAAAAATCAGGCAATTCGGCCATTGTCTCATTCGCATGGAATTGACGACTTGGCAGATGATCATTGGAATTTTATCGAACATATAATCTCAATAAATAGCTAGCGTGATTTTTTGAAAATTTCATTTTTTTTCTTCTAATAAATCCAAAATTTTATTTTTTTACGATTTCAATTCAAGTTAAAATGGCACAGTTTTGAGTAAAGGGCTATTTGAAAAACTACAAAAAGGAATAAACTAAAAGTTTGCACACCTAGAATTCAGAACATCGCTGTCATTGCACGTGAAATTCATTACATTTCAACAAACATCTTTTTTAATTATGAATTAATTAATTCATGATAAGTGGAAAATATAGCTTTGGCAAAAATAGGCGGACATTTTCTTTGGGGTTATTTAGTTATTTCACATAACATAAAAGTTACTTTTATAAGATAGTTACTTAGATAAGAAGGCAAATGGTAGACACTGAAGAATATTTGGCATGTGAATTTCAACTACTTAAAGCTCTCTCATAAATTTGATAAAATTAAGTATATTATATATGTATTCTAGCTTTTGTATTCACTTAAAACGAATCTGTAGTTAAAACTAGGTGATAACCTGTAAAAAATAGAGTTGATTAAAAAATTTTATATATATGAGGGTCGTTCGAAAAGGTAATACCCGTTTGAGCATGCGCACCACTGTGACAGTGGCAAGTGCACAGGTCAAGGTCAACCTGTTGTAGGGACTCATCTGCCAGCTGTTACTGAATTACATCGAATTATAACGGTAATTGTTGTTTTGGTAAGCAAACAAACTGTCCAAGAAAATAGTGTGTGCCGCCAAATGTGAAGTGATATCTGTGATCCGATTTCTAAACACAAAAAAAAATGAGACCAAGTGAAATTTATCGTGAGATCAAAGCAGTGTATGGTGATGTGATGGATGAAACATGTGTGCATCGTCGGTGCCAAAATTTGAATGAGAGAAGAGAGAACGTCCATGATGAGGAGCGATGTTGCCGCCCAAGTGTCATTATGGATGAGCTTGTCAAGTCTGTCGAGAAATTTATCAAACAAGATCGGCGTGTGACTTCGAATGAAATTCATAATAAATTTTCACATGTGTCTCGCACTTTCATTTACAAAGTGGTAACATATAATCTCAAATTCAGAAAACTGTGCAAGGTGGGTGCAACGCATGCTCCATGACGACCACAAAAGCTTAAAGACGTTACTGCTTATCTCACTGGATTGGTGGCAGAGGAGAATGACGCTACTATTCAAAAGCTCGTCACAAGATACGACAAATGTTTAAATTTGCATGGGGACAATGTAAAAGTAGTATAAAGTATAAAAATGTAAAATAAAAAGTATGGTTGAATATTTTTAATTGGTCTGTATTTTATTTAAAAACGGGTATATATATATATATATATATATATATATATATATATATATATATATATATATATATATGAGGCAAAATGAGAGGATGATCCATTGGCGTGGAGTGTAATGCTGGTTCCACAAAAAGAGAGGCATGAATTCTCTAACCAAATCTTTATTATTTCAATAACATACTATCAACATTATCAGGAGTGGAGGTTGTTGAGGGGACAGAGATTGGAACGGCTCTGAGAACTCCCTATTTGAAGGGACTCGTGGAAAAAATGCATAGTTTACAATGAACTCGCCAGAGGGATAAGAATTAAAAGAAAGACCATTGAATCAGGGGATCTAGCACGAAATTTCATTAATAGAAGTCCGGAGTTAAGAGAAGGAGTAATTTTATCTTACAGGCGATTTGAGAGGAAAAGTGTTCGTGGGAGGCCAAAAATACTGGGATGCCCTGAGGTCAATGGGGAAAGAGGATGACAAGATATATGGCCTGTTGGACAAAAGAGACAAAAGACTGAGAGGAAAGTGAGGTGTTCGGGGACTGGCCTCTGGTGAGAATTGTATTAGGGGGTTATTTTTAGGTATTATTTAAACTCCCTTCCACCATTTAGAAGGGAAAATCTGACCCTTCCAAAATGGCTTTCAATAATTTCTCAACAATACGAAATATACAGTATAATACAACAAAGGTACAAAATAACTTTTCTAAACAAAATATGATTCCCGATACACAAATAATCTAACATTAATTTGCCTATTTCAAATAGATGGTTAATGAAAATAAAATACATCTATATAGAGAAAATTTATCCCTACACTTTCATAGGAGTTTCCATTTATCCTCTACTTAATGACAATTCGTAAAGTTTTACGTTTACCAAAACAGAATAAATTCAATCATTTTATAATTTTGTGTAATATATCTATACATGATGTCAAAAGAAACACACAGTAATACAAGTTTAGGGGATGAACCATAAACTACATCGTATGTTTACATTATGAGACAACTTCTACATTCAATGTGTAGATTGAAACTCTTAAAAGCTCATGCGCTTCTCACATTTTACTTCTATTGAAATAACCTGACAATGAGAGTGATAAAGAAGATGAAAAAACTTTGTTTTACAAAACATAAAACTTTTATGTTGGTTCATACCTTACTAACACACTAAAACAATTCAATAAGTAAAGATGGTTTTTCGAAAAAAAATCACAGTACATTCTAAACATTATTCAACATGAAAATAATTATTTACACATCGTTCGAAAGATTTATATTTCTTAATTGAGCACATTTAATGCATCAGGAAATAGTATCATTTACATGATGGTTCTCAGTATCCCACATCATTGTTATATTTTCCTTCATGATGAAAAGATCAAATTAACTACACAAATTTTCTTTCACATTTAATGCTTGAAATTAGCAATCGTTTCAATCGAAAAGTAAAGAATTGATTGCAAAGCATTTTCTCGGAACTTTGCCAGTAACGACGATGCACAACATAAAAAAGAATTGGAAGGCGCGTGTGTAAGTAGAGAAAAAAGTCTCGACGGGGATTGTGATAGTGTGCGGACAGTTTTTAAGGGGCACACACACGTGGTCTGAAGAAAGAGAGAAACTTCTGTGGAGGAGAAGCTTCTACTTTTTCAGATGGGGTCAACTCGTTCTGTGTCCGGAGGGTAAATCGAAAGTAATGCGAAAGTAGTAAATCAGAGGCCGTTAAGTTAGATATGAACGGGAGGTGAAAGAAGGTTGCTTGGTTTTATGCGAAGTTAAGAACCTAGGATTTCTGGGGGCCTTATTTTAAGAACTGGTATCTTAGAAACAGACGGCGGTATTAGCAACTGGAATGAGAAGTTTACTTTACCTAACTGAAAGAGGCGCAATTTGGTAATCGGAGGCCCTGTAAAAATGACTTAATGTAGTCGAATGTACTATTTCAGAATCATTTTTGTGGAGAGGGTTAGGCTTATTGATCTCAAATAACCTTGATCACAAAAATGATGTGATATTTTCACAGAAGGTAAAGAAGGATTTGACGCTACATTATAATTAAATTGAAATATTTTTCTGGTTTTAAAATTGATTTCCAAATTAAATATATTGACAGTTTCTAAATTCAGCAGTGCGTAATTTAAAGTAGAGTTGATGGCTAAATATTCAAGATGTTTTGTAATGCCACCAATTTTAATATTGATTAAAACAACTTCCCTTACCCGAATAGCACCAACTGCTTGTTGAATTTGAATCTTGGGCTTCACAGTAAGAGTCTCATATGTCACATGTTTGAGTAAGTGTTTAGGAATGATATTGGCTGCATAAATTGCATACAACTCTTAACCATTCCGTAATGGTAGATGGTTCTTTTACGGTGATGAGTTCCTTTATGTTCCGAGGCAAACCATTTGTCAATCCTTGGTGTAGTATTTCTTCTGGAAGTTGTAGTCGTTGACCAATGTCGAATTTCTTTTTGAAGTACGCATCAATGTCTGAAAAATTATTGCAGGTTATAGAAATAAAGGTATAAATGGCTCTAGAGAAGCTCTCTAAAAATAACTTATGAGTTCTTGTCGGATATTGGCTCATTCAGTTTCGATGACGTAATGATTTAGGAAGAAATCTAATGCTTCTCTCTTTAAGTACTCCTAAATAAGTTCTATTCTTGAGTTTGCGAAATGGGCTGTTATTAATTCAAAGTAATCGACCCATGCTTCCAAGTCAAAATTTTCATCTGGGTCAAATGCTATTATTTTTGAAATTATCCTTTCCAAAAAATCTTTTGAAACCAAGTAGCTGGCAGTAGAATCATCTCCATTAGACGCCACTGAGGTGTGAGAGTCCATTAAATTTATTAAAACTTACGAATTGAGTCCGCAAGGCAATGTTCCCAAACCACAGGATGCTATCTTGTCAGCTTTAAAATCTGTCATAATAACAGAATTTATAAGCCTGCAGTGGTGACGGAGTAGCAGAAGTGGTATAAGGCAAAATGAGAGGATGATCCAATGGTGTGGAATGAAATGCTGTTTCCACAAAAAGATGCAGAAATTCTCTAACCAAATCTTTATTATATCAATAACATGCTATTAACATTATCAGGAGTGGAGGTTGTTGAGAGAACAGAGATTGGAATGGCTCTGAGAACTCCCTATTTGAAGGGACTTATGGAAAAAATGCATACTTTACAATGAACTCGCCAGAGGGATAAGAATTAAAAGAAAGACCATTGAATCAGTGGATCTAACAAGAAATTTCTTTAATAGAAGACCGGAGATAAGCGAAGGAGTAATTTTATCTTACAGGCGATTTGCGATGAAAAGTGTTCGTGAGAGGTCAAATATACCTGGGAGGTCCTGAGTTCAAAGGTGAAAGGGGATGGCAAGATACATGACCTATTGGACAAAAGAGACGAAAGACTGAGAGGAAAGTGAGGTGTTCGGGAACAACAGGCCTTACACACACACACACACACACACACACACACACACACACACACACACACACACACACACACACACACACACACACACACACACACACACACACACACACACACACACACACACACACACACACACACACACACACACACACACACACACACACACACACACACACACACACACACACACACACACACACACACATATATATATATATATATATATATATATATATATATATATATATATATATATATATATATATATATATATATGTAATAATCGAGTTCACACACAGTTCTGGTAAACTGATATTTAATTAATGATTGAGGTGAAGCTGATGAATAAATATACAGGTGAATGTTCATATGGTAAATATACAATAACAATGCCCGTCTGGTACAAACCACAAACTAAGCCACAAACATCGGTGAGCACGTCTTGCTCATTAAAGTCCTTTCAGCACATCCGAGGAACGTCTTTCCTCTTTTAATGTTTGACTTCCTTCTCCTGTCGCTCGCTGCCCGCGCAGTCTATAGAAGGTAGAGGGCGCTGTTGGTGAGGACTGGGGAGGTTAGTAGTTTCACTCCTACTGATTCGGCCGTCCTGCGTAGTGCGTACAGACGTCCTCGGCTGGCAACTCCACAACACATCAAATAAAAGGTATACAGAAAGATGAACCAGAAAAATATAAAAGAAAAAAAAAGGGAAAGAAGGTATCTTGTTCTATGTACATTCACTAGTGCAGGTTATTCGACCATAGTTTCATATAGTCGGCAGCGGTAGATGTCTGGTTAGGTCCGTCATGGCATCCGACCTTTTCTACATCATACCGGTCGTTGGGTTTGACAGATGTGACTTTGTAAGGGCCGTAAAACTTGGCTCTCAGTTTTAAGCCTGTCCCATACTGAGTCCTTTGAATGGCACATAAGTCATTCAGCTTGTAGAGGTAGGGTTTCTTTCTCTTCTTGTTGAACTGTCTTCTATTTTCTTCTGCTCCAGTATTTTTTCTGTCTTTGCGGTAGCGAAATGACCATTTTTATGCACTTTCCGTATAATTTCGTTTTGTAGCACTTCTGGTACTACTACGAGATCTCTTCCGTTTTCAAATTTATACAAAATGTCGTTTTTAACAAAGTAACCCTTTTCTTCACCCTTCTCAACTAAGGTTTTGATTAATTTTATCTGTTCGTCCTCATTTTGAATAGATATTATTTTAGTCGTTAATTCGTCTTGTGCTCGTGTAACGACCAAAACGGCGTTACGACTAAGAGCGTCTACATGTCTCATGGAAGTTCCTGACCTATGAACAGTTTCGTAATCGAATTCTTTTAGGAACAAGGCCCAACAAGCTACTTTTGGAGTAAGCTCTTTCTTTGATAGTGTTTTCTGGAAAGCAGCGCAGTCAGTTACAATTCTTGGTGTCCAGCAGACAGTAAGTAAAGCAGTAAGCGTGATGAAAAGGGAACTGTTATAAGACAATTTCTGATTTACTTTTGGTGTTTAGTATTGTAGGGTGTTTACCACGGATAATAAATCTGGAACGTCTCGATGATGCAGAAGTGGTCGAGGCAACATTGGTACAACATAAAGCTCAGTTTCACGAATCATGTAGATTGCAGTTCAATAAAACAAAACTTCAAAGAGGTCAGAAATGGAAAATAGAATCTGTGGATAATGCAAATAGTTCTACGAAATTTACCTGCCACAATATTGTGGTAAATAGTTCAGTGAATTCGAAGTCAATTTTTTTGTGACCTGCCTACTCAAGCTGGAAGTTCATTATGTACTGCATCTATTGTACATTCGGCCTGGATGTGTTCCGCACTGTGCCCTTAAACTGAAGGCCCGGCCTTTGCTTCCGAGACTGAGTGCCGGTGATGTTATTGCATTAAACTTGGTAGACAACAAAGATTTCTTGTACTGTTGGCAAAGGACAGTCAGTTCTAATAGCAGGCACAGAGGTAACACTTGTGTAGCTTTCAGGAAGACGTTTAGTTGCTTTCTCTTCAAAAGTACTTGAAGTTTTATTTTGATAGGTTCTATGAAAAGCCCTCTTTTTAACTAAAGAGGAACAACAGCATTTTCCATGTGATACAGATGACATATTTCATTTCCAAGTTCTGATGAAAGGTCTTGTACTCGGTCTTATGATATGCTTAATCCGAGTTCGTGAAGATCTTCAACTAGTTCACGCTTGCGAGTTCTTTTTATGAATTAAAATACCTAAGTATATAGGCAAATGTGTTTCTTGTTATCGATTGTGCTTGTAGACTGTTCCAGAATGACACTCCCGACGTCTCACCAAACTGTTATACATTAGTAACTGTGTAACAGTAAGGATAGGTTGGGATTAAAAAACTTGTCTGTGCTTTGCAACTAACGGAGATGCTGGTACGGAAACTTCCTGACAGGTTTCTCCAGATCCATTGAAGATGTTTTTCATTTTAAAAATGTCTCTTCTAACTATATTTCATGCTTTGGCAAGATGATTACCGTTACTATCTGCATCGTATTCACAAACTTTCTTCAGAGATAATCTAACATCATTATTAAATAATAACATCACATCTCGACCTTGCTTATGTGCTTCCATGTCAGGAAAATATGCAAATACTCTGTTTTTTAGTTTTGTGGAATGCATGTGCCATAAAATATCGCTACCTTGTTGTTTCATCCTCATGCTGTACAGTTTGCATAGTTCAACAAGTTTAAATATGTGTGCGAATTCATTGTCACTACGAACATCTTCGATGTATGATACAAGTTCGGCAAATGCAATACCATGGTTAGTTTGTTCTATTTCAGTTCCTTGCATGTTCTTTTGTCACTTGTTCTGTTATATAATGATACGACGCACCGAACATAATACAAGGTATTTAATACAATATATCACCGACACTCAGTTTCGCAAGCTAAGGCCTGTCCTCCAGTTTAAGAGCACAGTGAGGAACACATCCAGGCCGAATGTAGATGCAATACATAATGAACAACCAGCTTGAGCAGGTTGGTTACACAAAAAAAAATTGCTTTTGAATTCACTGAACTATTTACCAAAACATCCTGGTGGTGAATTTCGTAGAACTATTTGCATTATCCGCAGGTTCTATCTTCCATCTGTGAGCTCTTTGAAGTTTTGCCTTCGTGAACTGAAATCTACATGATTCGTGAAACTGTGCTTTATGTTGTACCAATGTTGCCTCGACCACTTCTGCATCATCGAGACGTTCCAGATTTATTATCCGTGGTAAACACCCTACAATACTAAACACCAAAAGTAAATCAGAAATTGTCTTATAACAGTTCCCTTTTCTTCACGCTTACTGCTTTACTTACTGTCTGCTGGACACCGAAGAACTTCAGACTTGTCTTCTTGACAGATAAAACACTTGTTCCACTCCGTTTCTTTCAACTGTCCAGATGTATCAGTATTGAATGGATTAATCAGCTTATACACTACATCCACATTTTTTATCTTATTTCTCTTCTTATCGTGTCACCTGTGGAAAAAGAAATCTAATTATGACATGCACGTATGTTTATATCATCAATTCATGCAAAATCACATATAATACGCTATTAACATCTACAAATGACTATAAAAATGGAGTGCATAAAATATACTCAGAGCCCGCCATTTTGTTATAAATATAATATATACATAAAATAAGGTATATATTATTAAAAAACATGCACAAAACAACAATTGCTAGCCATTACTTTCACAGCTTTCATTTAACATCATGAAATAACATTTAAAAGAAGTACAAAAAATATTCCAAAGCCGCCATTTTGAATATCCGGCATTACTGCCATAGGCGAAATCTGAGATGGCCTCGTATCCAAAATTAAATCTTCATATATATAGCATATATATGTGCCCCAAGTTGTATGCTTCTATCATTAAAGGCACAATTATTTCACATATCAGCCGTACTACATCGAAACTCGACTGTCGTAAATTTTTCCGTGTCTAATTTGTAAGAAGGCAAATATAATTGGTGATTCCTATACCACGAGCTTCGATATATGCTTGCCAACGTCAAACCCATGTTAGTAACCATGACCACAGAGATTACATGATTCTGAGCTCCAAGTAAAAACAGCTATCAAACAGGAATCTTAATCATTTTATGTCAACCCTGTTTATATTTTTCCCCCAGTAACATCTTATAGGACTTTTTTTTAGTAAATTGACATGGATAGAAAACTCTATGAATGAAAAAAATAACTGATTTTAAACTACTTAAAAAGGAGAAAAATTTCTTCGTAAACAAATTAACAATATAGAAACGTTTTTAATAATTTTATGTGTAGATTATGGCTTCCCTTTTATGAAAAAGAAAGTAATAATATAAAAACACCTGACAAAAGATTAAAACAAAGAAAAAAAAACGTATTTTAACTAAAATTTTGTGAATTTTAAAAGTAATACAAATGTCTACGCTACGGTCATGAGATTTTCCCACTTGTTGGTCCTTCGAGATCTATTTTTAGAGGTCATAAAAGGGGGTTCTTTACCCTAGCCTCGCTCAAGGGTCAAACTCTACACTATGTTATCCTATAGCGTTGCTGAGAGAAATCTATTTTTAGAAGCAGTGTATGTAATGTGTTGCTTTTCCTTAGCCTCGCTACAGGTCCCTTTTTTTAACTGATGTCTTTTTCACTGTAATAAAATCACTTGCTCGTCCACACTCAACGTGGCAGGACCTCTGTAACTTGCTCGTCCACACTCAACGTGGCAGGACGTTTGTCAACTTGTTCAGTGTTATATTAAATTTGTTATTGTTTTTAAAACTTATTTGGCTGTCTGATTCTCGGGACCACAGTCGTCCTATTTAACAAATTTAAAACAATTTCTCTATGCTCGATAAAATGTGCACATTTTTCGCAAAATTAAGGAAGTAAAATACTGTATTTTATGTTTACCTGTGCGTATTCTACAATAAAATCGTACGATTAAAATAGTAAACATAGATTCTTATCCATGTTAGATACAAAGGTATTTAGATGTCTAAATGTTATGAATAATCTACTACTTAACCTTTACATTGTTAATAATCAATAATTCAAAAGACGACCGACAAAAATCCATATTTGTAGTAAACTTTCTTTTTCGAAAAAGTCAGTGTGATTTGCTGAATATGCATATACTAATTCAAATATAAGAAAATATGCAAGAAACAATTCCTGAAAATATAAGAAACTCGATATAATTCCATACCTTTCATAACGCATTAGAAAATTCTTTATTTCAAAACAGAAATCAGCTTATTTTTAGTAGCAAAATCACTACAATAAACTTCATTTCCAAGAAGATCCAAGCTTTGAAATGTCAAAAATTACTTTACTTGTCAAATCCTTAAAGCTTTCTAACTTCCGAGACATTTCTAGAAATTGTCTTTTGTTTAAAAAAACTAATAAAATCTTTTTTAAGTACATCTCTCATATTTGAAACTTAAGACATTGCTTGATACTTATAAATAATGTTTCAGTATTTCCCCCTACTTTTGATGCGTAATAACTACAATGTCACTTTTTACATCGGATTTTGTTAAATTAAAACATCATTTGCAGTTTTAAACTTGAGCGGCATTTCGAAATGAAATTAATTGTGGAAATTACAAGGCATTATCCAAAAGAAAATTGAAACTAATTCGGATATCGGAATTTTAATTAATTAACATTCAGGGAAATCTGCATATTAGTGTTAGCAAGATTTTCTCAGAGTTTTTAGTATTGTCTCTTAGTATTTCTTTTGATTTCATAAATGAACGTTTTCAGTGAAAGTGAATAGGTTTTGCTCTGTTTCGGAACCATAAGAATTGTGTTGTTCTATATGTTGGATAATGACAAAATTTTTGTTTTGTCTCCAAAAATAAAATAAAACATAACTTTGAAGAAAAGAGACTGTGTTTAGAAGCGTACAGGCGTTGTTAAGAGTTAAATGTTAATTTTGATTTATTCACTGCAAAAATTATGTACTATACACCAGTAAAATGGCAAATAACAGTGAGGAAAATCTCTTGTATAAAATAAAATTTATTTTCAACAGAACACTAAACAGTGATCATTCAAGCATTTAGTCCAACAACAGTCCTCATTGCTTACCATTAGGGCAACTTTTTTGTTGCAGTAAAAATGGGAAAAGTTGCATCTATCATTCCCTAAAGTTGCATTTATGGAAATAAAGTTGCATTTATTTTTGGAATACTAAATTCTAAAATAAATTATTCGTTAAAAATGAAAAAAAAAAAAAAAAATCTAAATATATTGACAATTTTAGTCGTTATAACATATTCTTATGTACAGAATAACATTGAATGGCCGATCCTTGGCTAGTAATTTCTTTAACATTAAAAAACTGCCCCAGCCGCAGTCATATATCAGAAGCGCAAAATTCTTTCGATCAACATTCAGATATTTTAAAACGCCATCTTACTAGATGATCGACATTCAACTCGCCAATTCTCCAGTCAATTACGCAAGTTTCCTCTGCACTATTAAGAGTGCCAACCATTGTGTTAAAAGTACAAATTGACATTTATTTCACTTTCTACTGTTAGGACGAACAGCTTCTGGTTTGATCCGCAATACTTCGGCGTTCGCTAGATCAGACACACGTGATCAAAGGGTTGGTTCAGAGGGGAAAAAAAGAAATAGTAATTTCATAGTACTTAATTTTAAGCTAAATTTTTAAAAGTTGGAGGTGGTTGCATTTATGCAGAAAGTTGCATTTATGTTGCGGTTATAACTCACTTACAATACACCCCATGTAGGAGGAATTTTGGTTTTAGTACCTTACATGCAGCGTAGAACGTGTGAAAAAAAGTTGCATTTGTTGCAAAAAGTTGCCCTACTTGTCATTAATCGCAGAGTAGGGATGATGTCATGGATGATGATATATTTCGTGAGGGTTCAAAGGCGAATTTGATGCAGGTGCTTTCTGGAGAGTGTCATTCACCAATTTTTTAGTCCGGCATTTGTGCGCTTCAATTTGTTGGTTTATCGATGAGCACATGCATCATAAGTCACTTACTTCTGTTGTTTGCATCGTAATCTGAACTTGGTTCAAAATTACTTGTTGTCTTAGGATCTTTCGCTTAGGGGATTGATCCAGGACCGTCGTCAATAGCCCGTTGTGTTGCTCTAGTACAGCGTTAATTAAAAAATATCAACTTACCCGTTGTTCGCAAGATATGTTTCAGTTTCCTCTAGAAATACTAAGTCTGTCCTTTATCTGGTTCCACCCTTAATGAAACCTAGTTGACCCATGATCTGACTAGGCCAGCACGTCCACTCATCCCATTTTCAATGAGAATGGTTGACCCCTCCCAATTTCTTACAGGCACAGCGACACGGGTCATTCTTCTTTCGTAATGAATCAGTCATGGTGTAAGCCTTTCTATAATCCATCAGACCATGTGATGTCAAGATGACAGAAACAAAAAATTGAAAAAAAAATAGAAGAAATACAAATACAAATAACTATGCTTCTAATTTCTGACAATGTGCCGGACGTACATTTTTAATAGATAAGAATTACCCTACCTTACTACCGTTGAATTGGATCAATATAAAAATTGCGAACGACCTTTAAATGCGAGGGAAATAATTTTTTAACGTCTTTTCGACGTTTTTTATAAATTCTACAATTTACATTGCATGCAAATCGTATACATGCATATCCATCCATACAATATATTTTACAAACATTCCACCCATGTTTTTGAAAAAAAAAACTACTAATGGTGACTACGGAGCCTACTACAGGAGCCTACTACAAAAGTTGATTTTTAATTTCATTGGGAGATTATGATTCTTTTACTGAAGCTCCTTTCATGTAAAAGTGATGTTACTCAATTAAAAAAAATGACGAATCTCTCTCTCTCTCTCTGTGTATGTGAAATACTCAAGCATTCATAGTTCTTATATCAATATTCTTTTATTTTGGTCTCTTGCACTAGGCATACGGTATTTTCAAATCACACTATCTTTACGGTAAGGAGGACAAATTAATTTGATAAGATTATTCATGCCTAATTTCGCTTTTTAGATTCTTTATTTATCTTGAAACTTCTATTAAGTGACATGTGCCATTACAAAAGAACTTGTTTCAAAATTGAATGCTGTCAGTATAGACAAAGTAAAGGTAACCGATTACCTTTGCTTTGTCTACACAGAAGATAACTCGAGGCCTTTTTCAAGTTGCAACATTTAAGCTGATAACAATTCCCTGAGGAAAAATAATTTAACCACGTCAGAACTCACAGCCTTAGCCTCTTCTAGGTGCCCCGTAACCGAATTGTTTTGAAACCCTAGGAATGCTTCAACAGCATCCAAGAAAACTGAAAGAATTAACGTATAAAATACATGGACACGCGCAAACCGAAAAAAGGCATTTAAACGAAATAAAATTATTATCGCAAGTAAAAACAGAAAAGACTGAACATATCTGTTACGACAGAAGTAAAACTAGAAAATATTACAAAATTTCTCACACATGATATACTAAATAAATCCCCAGCAGAAGAAATTGCAGAACAAAGAACAGAAAACGGCTTAAAAGTTCTAAAAATCTAAAAATTTTTAAAATCGGAAAATTTAAATGGAATAAAATAATCAAATCCTTTCCACCGATCTTTGTAACAATAATAAAAACGAAATTATTTCCCAAAATTAAAAAAATTGCAAGTTTTATCGATAAACCAAGACAATGTCAGAAATGCTGTAAATTCGATCATGCAACAAAAAACTGTAGAAAAGTAACAAAATGCGTAAAATGGGATACAAATCATGAAATCCTGAACTTCGACAACCCAATACAATGCTGCAATTGCCAATAAGACCCCATTGCAGCAGACTACCCTAACTGCCATAAACGCCAAGAACGCAAATTTCTTTAATCCAATGCTATAATAACAAATTATTCACTGAAGCTAGAAGAACCAATATACCTATAACCTCCAAATTAACAATATCGAAAATTATACAGAATAATCAAGAAAGCAAATCAACTAACATAACATAAAAATGTAATCCAAGGAGCTACATAAAATTTCGAAACAATCCAAACTGTAGCATTGAAAGAACAAGCGTAATAATTCATCGAAACTTTGAACGAAAACATTATTACAAACAATTATCCAAGGAATCATATAAAGATCACTCTCAAACATCCCCAAACTCTCAAGACTAGAAAGGAAAAAAAAGTTAAATTCAAAATCACTTCAGTTCTAGAAAATAGTGTTCAACATAAAGATAAAATTCAAGATGATGGGAAAATGGAAAATGAAACTGTCTTGTGAGAAAAAAAATAGCCCGTAAGTAAACCCGTAGCAGCAGAAAAAACAACCGAATTAAATGAAATAATCTTAGGAAACCGAATATATACACTACCCTACAATAATGGACCGGACAGCAAGATGTGATGGTATAAGGGAAATAATACATGTTTCAATAGGAGGATGGTCCCCCACGTACTGCAATTACACTAGTAACCCTTCTGGGCATAAGTTCAACAAGGTTTTGATACACAGCTATAGGTATTTGTGTCCATTCCCGCTGCAAGAATGTCGCCAGCTCAGCTGTAGATTTCGGACGTGGTTCCCTGGTCCGTTAGTGTCGCTCTAATTCGTCCCACAAATGTTTTATGGGGTTTGGGTCGGGACTCTGAACATTTGCTCGATACCACTGCTTGACAGAGGCTATAACATGACATGGAGCGTTGTCGCATGTTAAAATTGCCAGAGCGTAGGAAGAACCTGATTGTCCAAAATGTTCATGTAGGTGTCGGCGTTCATTTCACCAGGAACAACATGCAAAGGTCCCAGGCCATACCACGAAAAACACCCCAAACCAGTAGTCGGTTTTTATGTAAATCAGCTGGCGTCCGTTTCATTATTGTAGGGTAGTGTATATAGCAATGTGTTTCTTTTATCCCAGATAAGTCCTTCTCTTATTTACCTTAAATTCACTTTCAATCTGCAAATTTTTCAGTGAAACGCAAGAAATATCCGTAGTAAAAATCTATGTCTACTAAACTGTAATTCTACCTATGTATGCGTATTTCAAGAACACATTTAAGACGATCAAAATTTATTTTCATCCTTAAAAAAAAACTATTTTTAGAAAAGACAGACCTAACAACGAAGGAGAAGTTCTCATAGCTATTACCAAAAAATTTTCAACACATTTTTTAAATCTTCCACCCACATCAATAAATGAAGAAATCTTAGGAATTCACGACTAAATCAATACTTATTGTCCCAAAGAGAAATTTCCAAAAAAGTGAGTTAAGACCTATTTTGTACCGTCAGGACAAATGCCTTATCTATCAGCCATATCTATTAGAGCACAAAAGAGAAATCCCAAACTGTTCCCTAACAATAGGAGACAAACATATCCCTTGGACAACAGATCTGAAATTCCTTACTGTAATAGTCTCGCTAACACCCACGCAAGAAAACTCGAACCACACTTCAGCCACCTAACTATTAGTTCAATATTACATTCAAACCTTCTAAACTACGGAAACACCATAACTTTTCAAACCAGCAAATCCCTGAATCGAAGTTTAGAAGTGGCTTACAATTCAACTTTATGAGAAGTGCTCTTGGCCAAGATAGAATCCTTTACTTGCTCTCAGGAAAATATCAAACAAATCAAACCTGTCAAAAATAAGATCATTAGATTAAATTTCTACTTCTGTATTTGTCATATCAGCATAAATGAAATTTCATCTTTTAATATCACCATTTCAAGAAATAAATTTGGCTGAATCACATTTAAAATCAACTAGCATCGTGTTAGTTTGGTCCAAATCTCCGGAACATAAAAAGAAGAAGAAGAAGAAAAAGGCATAAACTTGTATAAAAGCCGTGAATTAGATAACTCTTTAGATTGCATATCTGCAGAAGTTCTAACAAGACGAATATTTGAAAATAATGAATTAACTGAAGAATAGATTACAAGTCAAATGCCACTCGGTTTAGGAAATATTACTGATTTACAAATATTCGTTAATCGTCAAACAAAAGAAGACATTTTACTAACAAAATATAAATTAAAATGCAACAGAGACGAAGATTGGCAATTTCCAAATCATAAGCCCCAAAGCCTGCTGAAAACTTGGATAAGGTAGTGAAAGAAATCAAAACAATGTATTTCCTAAATTAATACAATTATCTAAACTGTTTCTGAATATATTTAAAAAATTTGAAATTACATGGAACAAAATTTATGTTATACTTGTACAAACAATACATGTATGCGCAAAATGGAATATACTTGTATACGCAAAATGGGAGGACTGCCAGATTAACGCTACGAAATTCAGACACTAAATGACTTAATACTCAGTCACATGCATATACACAGTAATCAAATTATGCAAATTGCTCATTACGAAGGTACAGGAAATTATACCCAGCCGTTTGGATGTTACACACACATACATACAGACACGAAAGTGGAAAAAAAATCCGGACCACACTCTTCATTCAAGCAATTTTAACAATGGATCAAATTCAAAGATGGCATTTGACAAGAAGTAACGCCTATAAATTCATATGCATACAATTTGCATAAATGCCCACCTTTATATTAAATTGAGCATCAACGTCCTAATTTCCAATAGTAGCCACCTATTTTGAATCCAAACGTCAAATATATATAAAAATTTAGCTTCAGATACCGAACTTCATGTCATTCGGTCCAGTCCTTTCAGAATTCCGGAAATACAAAGTTGACGCTTCTAATGTGTTAAGTCTGTTTCCCAGACTGTAACTGACATCCTTCTAAATAATATTCCCATAGAGTTGAAATTTTGTATATGATTGCTACTAAGGAACCCAAACAAAACTTACCTAATGCTTTATTTTTTAACTACATTTTAGTTTTCAAGATTAATTATTAAATTAATATTCAATGAAATTATGAATAGAAACTTTGAGATGTTTTGATAGAAATCGATCGAGAACTTTTAGGGCCGGTGCACACATCCTGTTTTTCAACGTGCGGCGCCTCTGCAGCAACGCAATTGCGGTCTGAGATGCATTAGATCGAATGGAGTAGTGAACACATGCCTCCGGCACCGCTGCGGCGACGTACGTTTAACTTGCGTTCAATTTGTACCGCAGTTCCCCATGGCACCACAGCTCGCCGCACACACATCTTCTGTCTGAAACACCTTGTTTTCATAAATAAATGGAATATAAATAATTATTAATAAATGGTTGTATCCAGTAACGTCTATTTTGTTTAAAATATACTTTTTTTACATCAAGTAAGCGAAATAAACACGTTTTCTTCGATAGAATATTTATCGCAAATGCCGCGAAATGAGTACTTGCGTCATTTCACGGTTATGTGTGCATAGTTGGGCTTCGGTGCCGCACGTTGAAAAACCGGATGGGCGCACTTAATGATTACAAAATTTCGTCCCTTTCCTCCGTATAGATTTTACGCTACACTTAAATTTTCGTCACTATGTTGTAGTTAGGGGGCATCCAAAAGAGTCATTATTACAAACTTAAGAAATGTGTGAACATTTTTGAAAAGTGTTAAAAAAATGCCATTTATAATCCTTTAACTAGTCATATGTGGTACAGCTGAACAATGATCAATCTAATATTAGAGATGGACAAAACTATATTTTTACGATGATTGTCTTAACGGTTATCTCTAACTTGTAATAACTTGATATTGTACCATATGGTACTTGCCGACCCTTTTCCCTAACACGTGGTCGCTGGAATGTTTCGGAATGCGAAAACAACTTTAGTCTTCGCACGTGCGGCGACGGCCCATTTGATCCATTCACAGCTGGAGTTTCCGTCGGTTCCCCGGTCTCGTATCTGGGATCAAGTTTTTGCGGTGGGGGACTCAAGTCGGCATGACAGACGGTTTTCGCAGCTGTGTGGGGGTGTTTCTGTTCGGGAGAGAACATAAACATCTCTAGAGGGCTCGGAATTCACCCCCCCCCCCTCTCGTTGTCAGCGGCGGTTCTGCGAAGCGAACGTGGATTTTGGGGGATTCGGACTCGAGATTCAACGAGAGACAGACGTCTCTGTTTTGCCAATTTTGTTACTTTGGCTTCAGGCAGGTTTCGGTTGTCGATGGCTGTGCCCATAATTATCTTGTAAATATTTATGTAAATAAATAGTTTAATTTTAAACCAGCTGTCCGTCAAATTCTTACATGACGGTACAATATTATCACTGTCTCCAAATTTTAATAACCTAATATTTCCCATTGCTGTTGCTGACTGTTCTTGTATTAGCATTATTATTTCAACTGTTTTAAGAATAACAGGGTTTGTAGTCGAAAATATTAAGTTATCAATAATTGTTATTGATGCAAGGGACATAACCGACTCTCTTTCTACTGTGGTAAAGTGTGAGCCTATAAGTGATTAAGATCAAAATATCCATCGCAATAAAATAATCTGTTTTGACATGGGGTTGCATGTCTGCTCAAAGCATTGCAATTCTGAACCGGTTCCAGGGCAATTGAATGCAGCTACTTCGTGCGATATAGTGGAAGAACACGTAATATGATACCGAAATCTTGAAAAATCATTTCAGAAATGATGACTTCGTATTCCGGCATGTCGTTTACTGACCAAGGTTCAAAATTTGCATGGTGTTGTCCTTGGATATTTTGCTTGGGGATTAATCCTGGACCATAGCACGTTGTGTTGCTATAGCGTGAAGTTATTTAATTGCCTTTATAATTACCTATTTCCCCAGATGGTAATAAACAGATTTTATCTCATCGCCAGTGCCAATTAAGAGTGGGACCATTTTTATTTACCGCTTCAGAAGCGCCTAACTCTCGTAAATGAATGAGTTCAAATGCATAAGGCAAAAGCTTTTGAAACTTTACTTGAAATAATTTGCTCTTGAGAGAAATTCGTTAGATCCAATGAAGCAGTGCACACATGCCTCCAGCGCAGCTGGAGATGACGCACGTCGAACTTGCGTGCAATTTGTACCGCAGATCCCCACGGTTGCCGCACATGAGTCTCCTTCCTGAAGTACCTTGTTTTCATAAACAAATGGAATATAAGTACTAATTACTAAGTAGTTGTATCCAGTAACGTCTATTTTGTTTCAAAATATACTTTTTTACACCAAGTAAGCGAAATAAACTCGTTTTCTTCGATAGAATAATTATCGCAAATGAGTTCGTGCATCATTTCACGTTTATGTGTGCATAGTTGGGCTTCGGTGCGGCAGTGGCGCCTCACGTTGAAAAACCGGATGTGTGCACCGGGCCTTATATCTATCACAATGTATATAAATTGAACCAATTCGATTGATCAATCGAACGCTGTTCTTTATCATTGAAATTTTCTAAAACATTATGGGGTATTATACAGTATTGAAAAACGTTAGAAAACGCGTAACATTTAATGAGATCAATTTTCTTTTTTCTTTCTTTTCACATTAAACTGTTTGTTTTTTTCTGCAAAAAGCTTTTCAGAATTTTCTCAATACATGTCACGGGAAGAGGGGGGGGGGGGGGGTTTAAGGAACACACTTGCTTAATTGATGAGATTTTGCTCATGTTTTGTATGAACTACCACTAACATTTGTAACTTCATGTACTAGAAGTAACTTTTACTGTATGACAGGCTACTAGATCCAACGTATACTCAAAACAAGATTTGTTGACAGCAAATGAGGTTCTATCAGGTTCCACATCAGTTCTCGACGCATCAGCCATCCATACCAGTTCTCTGGTAATAACATGGTTTAAATAACAAGGCTTTATTGCATTTACCTGGCCCAAGTATTCTGTAGATCTGAACTCGATCACAAACGTATGGGCTCAGTAGAAAACTCATTAATGTCGAGGGATCTGACTATATATAAGTTTTCCTTCAAGATCGTGGGTGATATACCGAGGTCATCAATCGGTTTTTGGAATCTATGCCATGGAGACTTCAAGAGCTTGTTTATAAGGACGGAAATTGCAGGTCCTATTAGTTCTTTGTAACATTAAAAACTGTATTATTTAATATATATTTTAATAATTGTTATATTTTCAATTGTTTTATGTTCAATTGATCAAACAACTACATAAATTTAAAATCCACGCTGTAATTTTTTTTCAATTATGTTCATATTGCCATTATCTTCTATTGTAATTATTTCTCAATTTAAAAGGTTTTTAAATGTAAAATTATCTCAGAATTTAAGTCTAAAATTTTTTTTTATATTATAATTACAAAAATACTGCAAAGTATTACGACAAACTATGTATGTAATGTTTAATCCCTATGTTATAAAGTTTGAAACCTTTTAGGCATTTCAATGCGAAAGAACATTTATTCACAAATCATTATTTCAGTCATTTGTTCAAATGATAACTATGTTTTCATTGCCATCTAATAGTTTTTAGATTGACAAAATGTATTTTACGATACCGTGTTAACTGATTTTGCTAATTAGTATCAAGCGATATTATTAGCTGGTAATGTTAACAGTTTTGTAATCAGCAAGTGGCACAAACGGTTAGCAACTGGACATTATAATTGTTATTGACTTAAAAATTGACATAAACAGTTAATTTTAACTATTATTAACAGTTTAAATTAATTTGCTTTACTGCTATCGCAATAATATATGTTGATAGCTGTTAATATGTTTGATCACACACACACACGCTTAAGAGTTTCGAAAACAGTTTCTTTAATGTTATTTATAGAAACACTACTATTTAAACTGCTGTCCGAATTTTTCCACTACAAACGTATAAACACTCCGTTTTTATTTACACAGGCATGTATTACGAAGCACCTGATTTTAAAACATTTACAACAAATATGGAATTTTTGGAAGGATTCAAAAGCCAAATCTCTACAAAGTTTTCTTAGATTCACATGGAAATAATTCAATTGAAAATGTGAGAAAGGTCAAATGAATCAAACACCAAAACACAAAATCAGCTAAAATTCATGAGTTAATAGTTCAATTGTAAAAAGTAAGAGGTCAAAATCATCGATTGGAAAAAATGGCATCTAATGTGAAACACCTAAGGAATTTTTCACATACATGCAAAAACGTAATTTTTTTAAAACATCATAATTTTATTCAGATTTCTATAAATTTTGATAATTATCTGCCATGATATATCCCTGTTGCATTTTACTTGCACCTTGCCCAATATAATTTAAATTTGAATGATGTGTAATGTTGAAAAATCCATTCATTATTAACGCAGGTGCCATTTTCAGCAGCTTATTTAAATTTTCAAAGCGCTGCTTTCCTCTTGGATTTAAAGAAACCAAATGCCGCAGATTACTATAACGATTTCGGATTCTAATGCCAGTTTCCGGGAATGAACAGAAATTATCAAAACCGTAGTCCGTACTCGAACTCTACATCCGCTATTAACGTTGATGAAACAAGTCTTGATTTAAGTTATGACGGTGGGTTTGATGAGTTACATCAAACCCTAATTACACCCGAGTAAATGGGACCCTCGACGTAACGGAGCGCTTTCGTGACTGATTGAGAGGGCATTAGGATTACCGACCAGAAAAGGAAAGGCCGAGTCCAGACGTAGAGTAAAGCTTGTTCCCTTATCAAATCCACTTCCAGGGCCTCGACACGGAATAGTCCGACGACCGGGCACACAGCTTTATGTCGTAGTTATATAAGGCAATTACACGCTATTTCTTGCTAAAAGCAAGCAAGTAGGAAGTAGGGATATTCCATTCCTAATGATGGATGGGTGGGGCTCCCGGAAGCCTGAAGAAATGTGATACACAACCGTTGTAGTCCGAATCATTTGGTAGTCGCTAATTAGGCAATGTAAACCGCATAAAATGATCGATTTTTGAAACGATGTATTGCAAAAATATAGCCAGATTGATTCGATCCTTAAAGTTACCCATTAATTTTAACATCCCTAGTTATCCAACTAGAAACTGTAAGTTATTTTTTGTTAAACCTTTAAAAAAGGAAGTAGGGATATTCCATTATTAATGATGGATGTTTGGGCTTCCGAAAGCCTGAAGGAATGGGATACACAACCGTTGTAGTCCGAATCATTTGGTAGTCGCTAATTAGGCAATGTAAACCGCATAAAATGATCGATTTTTGAAACGATGTATTGCAAAAATATAGCCAGATTGATTCGATCCTTAAAGTTACCCATTAATTTTAACATCCCTAGTTATCCAACTAGAAACTGTAAGTTATTTTTTGTTAAACCTTTAAAAAAGGAAGTAGGGATATTCCATTATTAATGATGGATGGGTGGTGCTCCCGGAAGCCGGAAGAAATGTGATATACAACCGTTGAAGTCAGACTCATTTGGTAGTGGTTAATTAAGAGATGTAAATCGCAAAATAGGATCGTTCTTCAAAACGATCGATTGCAAAATATAGCCAAATTGATTCGATATTTAAAGTTTCCTATTAGTTTTAACAGCTCCAGTTATCTATCTAGAAACTGTAAGTTATTTTTTTTAAACCTTTAAAAAAGAATGAAGTTTGGAGAGAGGTGACAGCTCGGATGTTGACCTCGTCATCTGACCATTATTTACGACTTCAGGAGTGTTATCATCATACATTTCCATGACAGATTGATTCCTTGCTCGTTTTGTTGCTTCAGTGTAACGTAAATTCAACTGCCCAAACCAAATAAATGTGTGTTACAGTTTTACTATAAATAGATTTTTTTAACCACATAATTCTTCCTCTATGTTTATATGTTTTTAATTATTTCAAATCAATAAGTAATCTGCTTCAATGGAGCTTTTTGTTCTCTTGTCTAACTATTTTTGTGTGCCTTTTTCCTGCATTTTTTGGATAGCATATTTTTCTCTAATTGCTATTTTTCTGTAGCGAGCTATAAATAAATAATAGTAGAGAAAAAATGGATCGATTACAAAAACATGATTTTTAAAGGATTTATATTAAGGAATTACAATTTATCTAAATAATGGCCTCTGAGCGCCACGAGATTTTTGAATTATGTAATACTAGGGAGCCCGCCCCCTGCTCGCTTACCCCCAGAGGATTGATTCACCATCCTCATTGATGCGCTGCCTAAACCTATGCTCGCTTCGCTCGCATCAATGAAGACATGTGTCCTAGCAGAAGGGATTGTTTACCAAATATGATATTCCAAAAAAATGTTTTTCAAACCTAAATTTACTGTATTACAGAAAATATACATACAGTACCTCTATAATCAGAATTCAAATGAAAACTTTGGGCAAATTTTGACTCGAAATGTGAACGCTGCTTTGGAAATTGAATACCCAGCATGTTGTTTGTGTGTACATTTCCCCAGCTCTCGAACAACCTACACTTTTTCATTGAGTTTGTTGCGGAAAGTTGTAGTGCAAGCGTCTTGTTGAACTATAATTGTTGTCACTGAAAAGGACAACTGGCACTGATAAGATCCTCAGCTTTCTTTGATTTCTATTATTAACTGCAACAGCTCAACTAAAATTCTTTTTTTTTCCAGTAAAATTTCATCCGATGACGCTATGAATTTAATTGATGCGGGAGACTTCGTGGTAAACAAACAATCGAACAGTGTTGCCAAAACGCGATAACAAATAACGTCTTTTTTGCGTGCCACGTGAGAGAATTATATATATATATATATATATATATATATATATATATATATATATATATATATATATATATATATATATATATATATATATATATATATATATATAGCCAGTATCTGAAAAATGGCAGCCAAGTGATAAAAGTTGAGTCTTAAAACGTGCTGTACAAACTTTGAGGAGAGATAGGAAACACAAAAAGAACTGTACATGGGAATGTCAGCCCGGCAATATTTGATATAAGTTGCAGTTGACCAGTTTGGGCTGTCTTCATTTTAGATAATGACTTCGTACGGGTGACATGTATCATTTAACGAACCTTGACATACACCTAGGAATCGAAGTGATTAACGGAAACGGAGTCACAGTGTGATTAAAGGCCCGTTTACGATTCTCGGTATGTTCGTATGCCTAGGCTCCGCCTTAACGCATACGCAGAGGATAGCCGTTTTCAGTCTTGCGTCGGAACGAGAAAACCAGCTTTCTATTGAACTCACTAGATGGGGTGTTTATTTTCTCGGGGTTTCTTGATCCTTTTCAGTATTTTTTTACGAGCGTTTTTTTCTATCGCCTTATGTTTACTTTAACCGATCTTGAGAACCAGGTATTTTGTTTCTTTTTCCACGAGAGACATTTGTGTAGGTACTCGAGCACATAACGAAAATTACATCACTTTGGAAACTTTTAACTCCGAACATTACCAAAATTAGAATAAATAAGTAAATCTCCATTAAAAAAAAATAGTGCATCGATTGTGAATATTCAGTTAAATCAATATTAAAACTATTTTCTTTCCAAAACAAATATCAACTTTAAACTGAGACTAGGTGTTAAATTTCATCAGAGCATTAAAAACCAAAATGAAATTAAGTTAGATGAATATATATAATTTGTTTTAAAATCTTTTTCCTTTTTGAGCCTTTTATATGAAATTGAAGGAAATTACGAAATTTGATCTGATGAGGTTTTCTAGTTATTAAAATATAAATAAATATATCTTCGATGTACTCATTATATTTTAATCCAGCCAATCACTAAACAAATATTTAGCTATCCATACAAACCTCGTTTCCCTGAAAATTTGTATCAACCTTTGTAAAAGCTACTACAATTTATTTTCCTTTATTTTCACATTAGACAGAATAAAGTAAGCTTTAATGAATTGGAGTATGCATATTTTATCATTTGGTTTGTGCAAAAAATTCTAACTGTCAGCATACCATTTCTGCCTAAGATTTTTTTAAACTCCAGTGATTATATTTTTTGTTCCAACTAAATTTTCATCTTCGATTTTTTAATTCCTTATAAATTGTTAGCAAATTCTGTTGCATATCTCTCGATGGATTGAATTTTATCAATGAACAAAACACACCTTGAATGCTGGGAAGTATTGAATTTTTAGTCAGCGAAACCTTTTCCAATGGTACATTATGTAATTAATTTATTTTCAGTAGAAATGTTATTTTGTACTGAGGATTTTAATTGTACTTAAGAATATCTGTTTCTTGTGTAACTCAATATATACAGTAGCAAAATTGCCGAGTCTTTTTCATATTACAAGAAATTCATTTAATCATACTACACGTGTTTATAGTAACCATGTTCTTTTAATAATTTAATCCTTTAGATTTTCTTTTTCAAAATATTACTATTGTTCTCTCTTTTATGATTTGTGCATCTTGTATATTCAATCTTATAAGCATTATTTACTACTTAATATAATTTAAATATATAAGTAGGGCAACTTTTTGCAACAAATGCAACTTTTTTTCACACGTTCTAAGCTGCATGTAGAGTACTAAAACCTAAAATCCTCCTACATGGGTTGTATTGTAAGTGAATTAAGACCGCAACATAAATGCAACTTTTTGCATAAATGTAACCACCCGCAAAATTTTAAAATTAAGCTTAAAATTAATTAATATGAAATTACTATTTCATTTTTTACCCTCTGAATCAACCCTTTGATCACGTGTGTATAATCTTGCGAACGTCGAAGTACTACGGATCAAACAAGAAGTTCATGGAAAGAAGGTGTTCGTAATAACAGAGACGGAGTGAAATAAATGCCAAGAAGTACTTTTACACACTGGTTTGCACTCTTTTGACGGTTTTTGCTGCACTTTTCCGAAATGATTTTCCCCCAAATCAGTATTTTCCACGGCAACAATGTCAGGAAACATCAGTCTCTATTGAGCGCAATTTTTCAATGTTAAAGAAATTACTGACCAAGGATCGGCCATTCATCGACATCAACGTTCTTCTGTATTTAATGATGTACAGAGGCTGATCACAAATTTTTTAGACAATTTATATCGTATTCACAAAACTAAATTACATAAAATTCTTGTGTTTTAAATGTTCCATTTGATACCCCTTATTCTGAACTATCTTTCGACATCGTAATTTCCAGGATAATAATGCCTTTTGAAGTGTCAGAAGAGTTATTCTATCCCATTCCTCCAGAACAGCTTTCCAGAGTCCTGTAAGGGTTGTGGGACGACGTTTGGATAATGCAGATTTTAAAAGTCCGAAAGCACAAAATTCCATAGGTGATAGATACATAGGGAGATTTAGTAGGGATATTAGTGAAGGGTATAGCCTTGATACCGGTTTTTTGTTCCATTTCTTTTAGGAAATTTACAGTGGATTTTGATGTGTGACTGCTAGTTTTGTCTTGATGGAGTTCCACAGATTGATGGCACTGTGGATAAAGCTATGGATTTCATTCAGAAAAATTGGCGATAAAATATGTTCCTGATAGTATTTGGAGATAATCTTGACATTTTTTCCACTCTCTTTATTTTTAACTTGCCGTTATATGAAAAAAACCAGCAACAATCATGAATTCCTTAGAAAAACTTTCTTTCGATTCTGTGAACCATGAACTTAAATTTTTTTCTCCCATTTTATGATAATAAATGGCTCTTTTTTTGCTGAAATCATTTAAATACACCCATGATTCATCTATTGTGACAATTTTTTTCCATTTTTCTTTGGATAAGTGTTTCTCATATAGAATTCGGCAGCGTGTCCTGCGTTCAGCGATATGCTTTGGAGAAAGACGATACACATTGCGTTTTTTCGCTTTCTTAAGATTTAAATCATTTTGTTTAAACTGTCCTTTGACTAGGGGGGGGGGATTTTCTTTTAACATTAAACAACGTACCTATGCAATTAGTCGAAGATGTCCGTTTCTTCCTCGGATACTTGTTTGGAATTTTTGTCCCACTTGAGGCTCCAATTTGACGTTTTCTTTCTTTCTTGTTGACGATATTACCTATCGCCGCTTTAGATATCACAAAACCATGACACATCGTTTTTGGATAACGGAATATGAATATTTCTCTTCGGAAAGAGCATAAATATAACATTCGAACCACTGCTTCGTTAAAAACGCCATTTTGAATAAAAACAAACCTTTCAAGCCGCAGACGATAATTTTGACTTTAAAAAACATAGTACAACTGCAATTATTTCATTTGCAGCAAACGATTTTTTATTACCGCTAACCAAAATCGTCTAAAAAATGTGCGAACAGCCTCTGTATTATAATATTGTTGTACACTACTAAAATTATCAATAAATTTTGAAATTTTTACGAATAATTTATTTTAGATTTTAGTGTATCAAAAATAAATGCAACTTCATTTCCATAAATGCAACTTTAGGGAATGATAAATGCAACTTTTCCCATTTTTACTGCAACAAACAAGTTGCCCTATACATAAGATAATAGGCACAAGAACAATGCAATTGAATATTTCATATAAGCTGTGACATGTGTGTAAATTCAACTACCCAAACCAAATAAATGTATATTACAGTTTTACTATAAATAGATTTTTTTAACTACATAATTCTTCATCTGTGTTCATAATATTGTTTTTAATTATTTCAAATCAATAAGTTATCTGCTTCAATGGAGCGTTTTGTTCTCTTATCTAACTATTTTTGTGTGTCTTTTTCCTGCATTTTCTAGATAGCATATTTTTCTCTAATTAGCTATTTTTCTGTAGTGAACTATAAAGAAATGATGGTTAAAAAAAATGGATCGATTGCAAAAACACGATTTTTAAAATGATTTATATCAAGGAATTACAATTTATCTAAATACTGGCCTATGAGCGCCACGAGATTTTTGAATTATGCAATATTGCATGTTTCCCACAGCACACGATGACTAAATAACCACATTCGTTGATTCAAAGAATCATATTAAAGTTTCCGTAGATCAAGAAGTTGAAAACTGGTTTGGAGTCGTGTAAGGAAGACAGAAGTGTAAAGAACGGATATATGCGTGTGAACCTTTCAGAGGATGAAAAGCCAGTGTATCTGAAAAATGACATCCAAGTGATAAAAGTTAAGGTTTAATACGTGATGTACAAACTTTGAGGAGAGATAGGAAACACAAAAAGAACTTATATGGGAATGTAAGTCCGGCAAGATTTGATATAAGTTGCAGTTGACCAGTTTGGGCTATGGTATTTTAGACAATAACTTAGTACGGGTGACATGTATCATTTAACGAACCTTGATATACACCTAGGAAACGAAGTGATTAACGGAAATGGAGTCACTGTGTGATTAACAAACATAAGCCGCATCACTAAATGTTCGCGAGTTTGCAGCAGACTGCATTTTGTAGCATATAAGTGAAGAGCACGTGACAACGTTGTCAAGGTTTGCAAAACTTGGTGGTCGTACGGTGATCACCCGAAGCTCCAAAAGGACAGTCTTGTAAAAAAAGAATTCAATAATGATATTCGACAGATGTCATTATTGAAGAACGTCTTCTTTAAATTCATGTGCGTACAATTTGCATAAATGTCCGTCTTCATATTAAATGGAGCACCAACTTCACAATTTTCATTAGCAACCCCCTATTTTGACGCCAAATTTCGAATTTATATTAAAATTTTTACTTCAGACACCAAGTTTCATTGCATTCTGTTCAGCCGTTTTAGTATTATGAGTAACGAAATTTTGTTTCTTTAGCGCTGAAATTTTGTACCAGGTTGCTATTGAGGAATCCATATAAAATTTACCGTGTGCTAATTTTTTAGTTTGATACATGAATTGTTAAATTAATATTCCAAAAAATTATGAATTTTAAAATTATGGAATTATATATAGAGATTTTCACGTTGTCTAAAAGCTTATTGCTATCTTGAGATAGCAGTTATTATCAACTACTTAGTGAATTTCAAAAATATAACAGCTTGTGATTAAGTTTAGGAATTACCATCAATAATTGAAATTGACTTTGACGGTAAAATTAAACAGTTAATCTTTCCACAAACGCGTTTAACAAATTTTAATAACTTAATTATAATATTGACAGCTGTTGTTAATTGCTACTTTGTACGCTATTATTTCAGATCTTGTAAGAATAACAGTGCATTTTTAATCAAACATATAAACAGTTCACCATAAACGTTATTGGGATACCAGTGAAACAATTTGCTCTCTCTGTTGTGGTAGCGTGCAGTACAAAAGGCTGGCATTTGGTATCAGCAAAGGGTAGTATTATGCACTGGATTACTGGATAGTTAAGTGCAGCTACTTAATGCAATATATTTTTGTGCACATAGTAATACTTAATGTCATGAAAAACCACTTCAGAGATGGTTGCTGCTTCCTCTTCCAGAAGGTGATAAAAATATATTTCATTCAACTCGTCGTCTACTAAGAGTGGGATTATTATGTATTTCTATCACATTAGACGTGCCTAGCTCCAGTAGATAAATGAATCGAAACGTAAAGGCAGAAGCCTTTTAAACTTAATTAAAAAAAATATTTCACACTTGAAAATAAGAAGGATTTTTATTGTCAATGATAAGCATCAATTTCCTTTTTAACAAAACTTTAAAGACCTGTTGTTTCTTTAGCAGCAACGATTCACAATTGTCACCAAAAAATATCAATTAAATTTAGTAAGAATAGAAGCTGAAATACTAATAATTCATTTAGATTCTAGCAGTTAATGTCTATTAAAAGTGATCAACATCTTGTTTTGCCCCTTTCGACTAAACAGGTTAGTTACAATTTCCTTCGCCGTAAAAACGCCACATAATAATGATTACGAAACACAGTTCTCTCACTGAACTCATTTGGGAGGACCCGAAGCACTTGCTCAAAGAGCTATTATTTGTTCTAGCATGACTTGCACGAAACAAGCATAAACCAGGACTTACGTAATTTCAAGTAAATAACTTAATAGTAAGTCAATTCTACAACAGTTAAAGGAAATCGAACCATTTAGAGTGATCAGTCGTTAAGTTACTGGAAATTTTCAAAATAATTGCAGTGGATAAAGTTTAAAAAAAGTGAGAATACGTAATATTTCATACAATCAGTTACTTTATTTTCATTTCAAACAAATTTGCTTTCTTCTAACTAATCCCTTGCAAAATGTTCACCAAAAATTTGATTGAGATTTAAAGATTATCTTTACTTGTTCTGTATATGTAAGTCAAGATGCTTTGATAGCGTTGTGCGAAATTATTCTGGCTACCACCGATTCCTTGTTTTAGAAGTAACATAATTGTATGGGCATTAAGATGGAGCGAAAAACACGGATTTCGGAAATTGAAAACGCCTATGTTGGGAGTAAGTTATGGACTACCATTCTTTTTAATAAAACAAAATATGAGCTAAATAAATTAATATATTAAGGTGCCAAAATAGCGGTGAAATTTCGAAATTTTGCCAATTTTTTCACAAAAATAATAATAACACACTTAAAAATTTTATTCATCTTATTTAAAGCCATGGGTGGGTGAAATGAACTTCACTGCTTGTAAGAAAAAGTTTTACACCTAACATTATCCCGGAAATTAAAAAATGTCCTCCTTTTTTAGAGCTTTATCACGAGTCTCCACTCCACTCAATAGACTCATCATCGCGTTTCTCGCTATTACGGGTGCACGGGCGTTTCCCACTCTTCGCTTGTTTAAAAGGGGTAAACAACTTCACCACATAGAGTGGAGGTGTCTGCGTTTCTTCAAATACCCTCCCACTTTTTTTTGTAAATATCTAGTAGGTGCATGCTCCTGTAAATGCACTATCGATCTAGTCCATCGGGGAAAACCAAGTCCTTTGTTCAAATTGTTTCTCTTTCGTTTGTTAGTGCGTATTTTCCTGTTTATTTTTTGCTTATTTTAGATATTTTTTTTGTATAGAGTTTTAATTTTTAAGTTCAGTTTTGTTTGTTAAGGAGACATGGTTCAGTGTAAAAGTCGAAATGCCTCGGACACGATCAGTAGATGTATGTTCCGTGATTGGAATGACTGAAATAATGAAGCATAACATGCTTCCAACTAATGCAGATGTTATGAAATAGTATCTTTACATACAGAATGATTATAAAAGAGATGCTAGTATGTGGCTGATATCTGTTCAATTTTAATTAAAGAGCTTAAAGGATTATGGGGAAAAAGTTCGATTCCAACTGTAACAAACTAACAAATAATATTTCTGCTGCACAAATACCATAAAGAATATAAAAATATTTAAAAACTTTTAAAAAATACTAGCAAACTAGATTTCTCGGAAAAGGTTGTGTCTTTCAGGGAATCAGCAGAAAAAATCTGTTTGATGTTGGCATATGTAAATGTAAGGACTTTCTCAGTTGTACTTGCAAAATGAAAGTACCAATTGCAGAAAGAGCTTTTTTAACAGATCAAAGGATATTTCGAAAAAGGGTCATTGGAAATGTTGACATTAAAACCAGCAGAATGCTTGAAAAAAGATTGCTGCGCAAAGAAAGAGAAACAGAGAGCCAAAACGTTCAGCTCAAAGATCGTAAAGGAAAACTATCCAAAATACTATCTCTCTCTACTACGGGAACTACTTTGAGTTCTAATTTGCTTAAGAATTCTAATGACACGATAAACACAATGATTGATAATAATTCTCCTTCAACTTCACAGTTGAGAACTAAACTTCCAAATGTAGCTCAGGCTTGTGTCAGAACGGGTGTTTACGATAGATCGGCAGCAATTCTAATAAATGCTGCTTTGAAGGATATGGTAATAATTTCTAAGGATGATTCTTCAAATATAGTTGATTGTAGTAAAATTGGAAGAGAAAGAACAAAAAGACCCGCAGCTACCTGAAAAGAAGAACTGAGGAAACAACCTCTTTATCAGAACAGAGAATATACTTTGATGGATGAAAGAATAAAACTTTAGTTATGACTAAAGAAAGAGAAAGGATTGCTAGAAAGACCGTAACAGAAGAACATATCGTTCTATTATCAGATCCAGGATCAAAATATATGGAACAGGACACTCCTACTGACACCTCAGGCTCTTCTCAAAATATTAAAGCAAGTATTTTAGCTTTTTTGGAGAAAAATACCGATTTTTCTAAATATTGATCTTTTTTCTTGTGATGGCACAGTGGTAAATACAAGTTTTCAAAATGGAGTCATTCGACAAATCGAGCTCTTTTTAAGACGTCCTGTGCTTTGGTTTATTTGTTTATTACATACAAACGAGCTACCTTTACGTCACTTGTTGCAACATTTAAGACGAGAAAACCACTGGACCAAAAGGATACAGCGGAGAAATTGGAAATTGTTAGAATCTTGTGAAAAATTGCTTTTAACAAACTTTGAAGATAGATGTAACTTTGGCAGATATTGTCCTAGAGCATCTTAGCACTGATCAACGATACCTTTACGAAATGTGCACATGGATATCAAATAAATATATTCCATTAAGCTTGTCACAAAAAGATCCAGAAAATTGAATCGGTCTAATTTTGCAAAGAAATGCTTATTATGCCCATCCAGAAAATATTATTTCGGCAATGTAAGCTGATGGTCGGAAACACGTTAGCGAATTGGGCCTTAGAAGAATTTTAAAATTAAGACAAAAAAATACGGTTGAAGAGAATATTCTAGAATTTAAAATTCTCAAATTAAACTTCGAAGCAGACGATTACATAAATCTAATTGAATGTCAAACAGATTCCATTACAGAGCCAAGAGGATTTTCAAGAGGTATTGTATCTAAGATTTATGCAGCATATTTGAAGAGCGGAAAAACATCATCCGCTAAATCACATCGCTAACGAACGTGTATGTTGAGTGATCGTGACATACGATCATTAAGAAGGATTGTGACTCAAAATAAGAACATCATTGCAGCAAAAGTTACCGCTGAAATGAATGTCGTTATCACAAACCCTGTGAGTACCAAAACAATAAGAAAGTAGCTTCATAAGCAAGGTTTTTCTGGCCGAGCTGCAATTCAAAAACCATTCATCTGTGATGCTAATGCCTGTAACAGGAAAAATTGGTGTTTAATTCATAAAGCCTGGACTATGGAGCAATGGAAGACAGTAATTTGGTCGGATTAGTCTTGTTTCCCACTTCTGGTTGAGTACACATCTGGCGAATGCCATCCCAAGCCTATAATACAGACTACTAGTTGCCAAGAGTGAAACATGCCGTGGGTTCTGTGATGGTTTGGGCAGCCATATCGTGGTTGTATGTGGGCCCCATAATTACTCTGCACGGATACATTAAGGACAAGGATTATGTGAACAGTTTGGCCGATAAGTCCATTCCATGGTACAAACTTTGTTCCCCAATGGTGATGATATCTTCCAAGACGACAAAGCCCCTGTTGACACAGCTTACAACGTCCAAGACTGGTTTTCTGAGCACGAGGATGATTTGTCACATTTCCCCGGCCACAACAGTCACTAGACCTCAATGTTATTGAATCTTTGTGGTCTACATTGGAGAGGAAAGTGCGTGATCGCTACCTACCGCCATCATCGTTATCTAAACTTGCCACCGTATTGCAGGAAGAATGGTACAAGATTTCCTTGGCAAGCATACAGAAACTGTATTTATCCATTCCGAGATTGTGCAAGCTGTTTTGAATACCAACGGTTTTCCTACACCATATTAGGCAAGGTTACATGTTTTTTAGGTGATTCCATATTTTTGTCCAACCCTTGTAGATCTGAACACAAAATGTATTGTTCAATGGAAAACTAATTTTGAAGGGATGACGTTTTATACGCAGTGATACGTTTTATGCGCAGTATACTTCATGATCAAAGGATGATATCGCCAATCGGCTCTTAGGCTGTCATATAGACTTCCATGAGATAATTGATCTCGGAAAAAAATTACAAGGTCCTATTATATTCATCGCAAACATAACTGCAGTGCTTAGTATAATTTTCAATTGTCATATTTATTCAATTTTACAGTACACTCCAGAAATTTTAAATTCACGAAGCCATTTTTATAAATTGCAGTACATATTATCGCTCTCTCTTGTTGTAACTCTTCCCTAATGAAAAAGGTTTTAAAGTGTAAAATTGGGTTTCAAAATTTAGTCTAAAATGAGTTGTTTGATTATAACAGTTTAATCTCTATTCTGCATACCCACTATAAAAATTACTAGGACAACACACCAAAAATTATTTACTTTTAAAACTAACGACTAAAATATTGATAAACGTACAGAAATGTATTTTCGTATTGATGGTAATGGTAATGGTAATTTTAGTTAACGTCGTACTAGAGCAACACAACGGGCTATTGACGACGGTCCGGGATCAGTCCCTTAAGGGAAAGATCCGAGGACAACACCTCGTAATTTTGAGCCACGTTCAGGTGACGAAGCAACACCTGAGCTGGCACCCCCACTCTCCAAACTTCCACGCCAACCCAACGTGAGGACTTTCGGCCACGACAGATTTAAGGTGCACCAGCCGCCTCTACACCATACGTTTACAAACATCCATGCCCGGACCCGGATTCGAACCAGGAACCTTCCGATCTAGAGGCTAACACCTTAACCACTATACCGGTTGGTCGGCATTTTCGTATTGAAGTGCCTAGAAGTTTTTAAAAATTTCAGGCATTTTAAAACAAAAATTCATTTATTTACGAATTCGTTTTTTTTGGTCATTAGTTTTAAGAGTAAATTATGTTTTCAGTCAGGTAATATAAATTTTGCGATTGTCAAAACTGTTATTTTACGATACCCGAATTATCTGTTATTTCTAATAGCGATAAGAGATATTGTTAGCTGCAAATTTTAAATGATATTAAATGTATGTATTAGTTAATGTATGTATTGTATATATTTTAATTAAAGAAGACTAGCGCACATTAAATCTGTCATGGCCTCAAATGTCCTCACGTTGGAGTAGCGTGGTATTTTGGAGAGTGTGAGATGTCAGCTCAGGTTTGACCTCGTCATCTGATAGTGGATCGGTTCAAAATTACGTGTGTTGTCCTCGAATATTTCCCTTCGGGGGTTAATCCCTCACCGTCGCCAATTACCCGTTGTGTTGCTCTAGTGTGACGTTAATCAAATATCTATCTTAATATATGTATTTTAACTATCTTCGCACTGGAACAACACAGGAGCAACACAACGGGCTATTGTAGATTGTCTTGGTTCAAACACGTAAGGAAAGATCTGAGGACAACACTACGTAATTTTGAACCACGGTAAGATGGTGAGGTCACACCTCAGCTGGCCCCCCCACTCTCCAAGCTTCCACACCACGCCAACGTAAGTATTTTTTAATACACGACAGATTTAACATGCACCAGTATTTGGTTGGATTTGAACCTGAACCCTCTGTGTCAATGGTCGGCAAACTCATTAGTCAAAAGAGCCAAAAATAAGCAGTAGAACGATTAAGATATCTTTTGAGATCTGAATTTCTTTTCAAGAACCATGTTTTTAGGAGTCGGTTTAAACTAGCTACTAACATTAAATGAAACCAGATATATATATATATATATATATATATATATATATATATATATATATATATATATATATATATATATATATATATATATATATATATATACAGGGTGGTCATAAAAAAACTTGGCCGATATATGGACCTCTAGCGGCCGTTCCGTTCAACCGATCGAGATGAGATTTCAGATACAGTTATTCAGAGATATGAGCTCGGGATTCTGTGAACGACAACAAAGTGGCTATATATATATATATATATATATACAAAAAAATATTTTTGACATTAAAATTAAAACATGTCAAATCACGTTACCTTGCATTTCCATGGAAAGTTTGGGTAAGTCAGGTTTGTATGTCGTTGTTTTTAATTTCACCCACCCACAAGCAGGATTCCAGGCACTCATCAATAAGACGATTTCTCAATTTACTTTTGAAAAGGTTCATGCTTGAAAAAGATTTTTCGCATAAATATGTAGAGTCAAAGAGTGAAAGAACAGCAAATGCTAATTTTTTGGACTGATCGTATGCGTCAGAAATACTATTCCATGTTTTGAAAATTCTCATGTGTCTTCCTTCTCCTGGTCTTTCAAAGCAGACCACTTTTACTGTGTACTAAAATCACATTTATTTTTCTCCAATTTTTCCATATCAGAATTAAGGCGTTCAAATTTGGAGTTCCATAATTCTTTGATTTTTAACTCCAGTAATTGCATTTCAAAAGCACCAATGTTAATATTAAAGGGAGAAAAATTCAATTTTGTTACGTTGGCACCGAGAGGCTTTTAACAAAGGCTAACGTCGCTATGCTATTTCTGAGTTCCTGAAACCTCCGTAAAAAAGCTTCCCTCATATTTAAAGTTGTTGTTTTGAAATAGTAAATGTCAGTTACTGAGTTATTTTCTTGACGTTGTTTCAGCAAGCTTGGAAAATGAATTTATGTTTCTCTTTCAAAATCTTGAGCAAAAAGGGATAGTTTAATTTTCGAATGAAATTACTTTTTCACATAGAAAAAAAAAGAGTTTTCTTTACGTCAGCACGACCGACACCCCGCACATAGTCAAATCAATTGGTGGCTGAGCCGCAATCAAGTGGCTAAAGAGCCGCATTCAATAGGCTAAAGAGCCGCACTCAATTGACTAAAGAGCCGCACTCAATTGGCTAAAGAGCAGCGGTTTGCCGACCACTGCTTTAGGTGATAATACGTTATTCTTCCAACCGGGATGATTTTGTAGGCTTCTTTCAATCAAAGATCCAATGAACAGTTCTTGATTAACTGCAAATTACCTCGATTTCCGAAAAGCGACTTTCCCTGTGGAAATGATCTCTGAAAAGGACAACGACTTTAACATTGAATATGTCCAAATATACCGGTAATAATTTCATGAAATTTCATATTTAGACCAATTTTACGACGTAGAATCTGATTAAGACATCAAAACAAGGTGTCATTGGATATTTTGTTATTTATTCAAATTTCAATATGAAGATAGTCCCGTATGCAATTAAAATTGTAGAGGACGTTATTCCCTATTGTAGAAATGTTGAAGCAGAACACCATATTAGATAATTATAGACGTTTTTGGTACATTGAGGACGATTACACGATCGGGACAAACATTTTAAGTTAAAGAAAACATTAAATAACATCTGAGAGTTACATCTTAGCTAGAAACATCTTAACACATCTTATCAGCGTGACATCTTAGCAGCTATCTTAGGAAGAAACTGCTATATAGAGGGCGCTTTAGTAGGGAACTCCTATTGAACGAGAAGGGTTTTGGCGGAACCCAATCCCTACACTATTGAATGGTACCTTGAATTTGCTCGACTATGAATAGTGCTTGAAATAAAGTGGTGTGGTTCCTTTTTTCCGCAATTGTAAGAGACTGTTAAGAAAAATGATTCACCCCATCGCAATTGTACAATTTACATCCCAGATCAAAACGGAAGGTAGCAATCGATAGAGATGAATGTTATCTACAAATATCAATATTTAAAATTTGTCTAAAGGGGCCGTCTTTATATTAAATTGGGTGTTTGCTTCGATAATTTCAATACGAATCCCCATCTTTTATCCCAAATTTGGATTCTACTCACAATTTCTGGCGGATTGGATGTAAATGTAATGAAAACCGGCATAAAATTGTCCGATAAAATCAATAAAAACTATTGAGGGAACGTGTAAAAACTGAACTCCGTAGTAGAAAGGACGGATTCAGATCAGATAGTCCGACTCCGCGAGTATGTGTCGCTTTCAACAACGGTTTGAAGAATTTTTGTTAGAGTGTGACACATATCTAGTGTCTTTGTGTTCAACAAGTGGATTATTACAATCCTAACCTACTGTAGTATAAGTTGGTCGTTAATTATATATCAGAAATATCTGAATTATGAAGTTAAATTATGCCTAGAAAAACGTGATAAAATACCCTTCATACAAAAGCTTTAGAATAAATAATTTAATAACATTATACAATCACATTATAAATATTAATATGTGTAGCGGCCGTCGCAGTCAACGACCTGCTGCAGGCGCCGTGGCATGGAGTCGATTAAGCTGGCGACAAAGTCAGACACCATTCTGATTGAATCCCAGGATCTGTTGGCAGACGCCTATTGATGGGCAACTGCTGAAATACCATCAAAAGATATGCCAGATATCCACCTAGACTAGATTTGAGATGGGATTCATATCGTCTGCATTACTGGGCTAGTCCAAAATCCGGATATCGTGCGCCTCGAACCATTATTAACTGCACGACAGGTGTGGATTGGGCTGTTGTCCTGTAAATAAAACAAATAAATGTTAGAGAGGGATGTAAACATAAAAGTGATAGCACTCATTGCCAAACAACGTGGTTCATTGTGGCCAGTGTGTATGGGGTTGTTTAACCCGGCCCCCTAAATAAAAATACAATAAAACTGTAGACATACGGCTCGACACTCTGGCACGCAATTTGGGAACCAATGCCTGAGAGCATTGCCAAATGGGTAAATAATTGGAAAATTGGTAAACGAGCCTTGGTAAATGGGTGGTTAAATCTTTCAACAAACTAGTATGTGTATAACCTGTTGAAAAATGAAACAGCTATCCGAAAAATGGTTTTCCAGAACGTCCGGGATCATCACATGCTCCATTATATCGTAATACGAGCATGCATTCAATCGACCGGTGTAGGGCTCCAATATCTTGGCCAGACATACAGCCCTACACCGAAAGAGACATTCTTCCACTACGGTGAATTGGTTTAGTATACGTCTGGTTAAACTATAGCCTACCGGTTGATATCCTCTAACCGCAGCTGGGTTGTACAACTGGACGCAGCTCTCATCGACTATGGTCCAGTGTAGGTGGGATCGGGTGTAACACAGTCGTGGTCTGCGTTGATCGGTAGTCAAAGCAGGTTTTACGCAGACCTGCGTCATACAGGGTGTTTCGCACCGTTTGAGTAGTTGCCTATCAATAAAAGACATCAATAACTTAGTAATTCATGAGCTTAAGGTTTATTTGAAAGTTGGAGATCAGGCATTTTGAATGGTAAAAGTATGTATGTTGCGATTATCCGATGGTGATGTGAGATCCACAAGTTCCAATACAGCCCATGTAACAAAACCAATAAGTAGTATTATCTGTAAAGACATTCCGGGGTGACGAGTTGGATTCTCGAATTCTGCGGGAGGGGGCAAACATAGCTAGATGTTTATAGTGGTTAGGAATCCATCTAAGCATGTAAAAAGTAACTATAGAAATTTATTAAGTTAAAATAATTTTTTTTATGGTGTGACTTTGTTATACTGTTTGCACGATTGCGTCCATTTCCTTACATTCCTTCGATTATTCCATCTGGGCCTTGCATCTATATAACAAATCCCTAAATGCGGTGGGTGACCGAGGAACAGATCGGAAAAGCTGTAGCAGGACTTTCACAAGGCAAGTTAGCATTTCACTTTCTTATTTTTGGGAAGTGGTAATCTATTAAACACATACACACTTACATTCAATCGCAGGAAGCCACGAATTTGCCTGGAATGTAGTCTTTTACCCATTGCTGCGACCGCAACAGTATTCTGCGGTTGGTTAGCATTCCCGGGGAAGACTACTTCCTGTTTGCATTCTGTAAATTTATAACCATAGACATATTTCAATAGCAACACATTTTTAACATCGATATTCCGTAAGACATTCACTCTCACAGAAAATCACTCTCCTATTCATCAATCTATTCACAGTTGATGAACTGTCGTTCAACGTTTTTGCAATTTCCAGACAGCTTCGGTCGGTGTCATGCAGGCCCAATATCCTGCTTTTCAGCGATTCACTTAAGTGAGGAGCCATTGTTAGCTGACGCAGAAAATCGTTCACCTTTTATTCATACGATCTTCGTTAAGTTCGGCTCTCCTTCAAAATTTAAATCTGTTTTTTATTTTAAAACTTTTTTTTATGAATCTTGTTAAATTGACTAAGTGAAGCGTTCCTGTCTTACGTAATCGATTCGAAAGTAGGTCTTCGGTTGCGTCGACAGGTCCTTCTAGGAGTCGTTGTTGCTTGTCCTCGAGCGCGTGTCCTGGATGCCAAGCCATGCAACTGAGCGTCGTATTGGTGCAATTATGTAGTAAAAATGTTGAAAATAGTTTGATGTGTGAGTTGAAAAATTGTACATAATTTAGTTTAGCTCTCGACGAGTCTACAGACATCCATGATGTTCCGCAATTGGCCGTTTTTGTCTGCTGTATAACTGCAGACATAAATGTGAATCAAGAAATGTTAGACCTTGTAGCTCTTATCGAAACAATTCGCGGTATCGATGTTTATAAATGCCTTTGAAGTAATGAACAGGTTCGAATTGCCTCGAGATAAATTTGTTTATTTTTCAATTTAAGGAGTGCCTGCAATGACCGGGAAAAACCAAGGTCTCATTAGTCTTTTAAACAGCGATCCTAAAATTCCACGTTTCGTACCTGATCACTGCGTAACTCACAACGGGCATCTCATAGCGAAGTTCATCAAATACAAAAATGTGAGGAAGATTGTTTTGCAGATTGAATTTAATTAGAACAAATGCCGGAACACACCGTTAATTTAAGAACTTTTTAGAATAGTTGCGAGTGAAAGACGAATTAAATTAATCACCCAGTGATTGATCCCCATGGTATGTTGTAAGACGACTGTCAACTTACAATGTTTTGAGCCGTTTGGTGGAACTCTTAAATCCTATCATAACATTTATAAAAGAAAAGGGGAAAAAAACCAGAATTAGAAAATGAATCTGGGATTTCTGACCTTATTGTTCTTTACAGACATGAAGAGCATTTGCAAACACTTAACTTGGCTTTACAAGGAAAGGAGAAAATATTATCGATTTGTCACAAACTGTATTCAGTTTTGAAATGGCTTTTTGTGTACGATCTGAATAACAAATTATTTAATTATTTTCCACGAGTGAAAGCAAAGATTGAAATTAATATCAAAGAAGAAAAGTTACACGAATACAAAAAAAAAATTGGATTAATTGCAAGCAGATTTCATTCAGTGGTTTGAAGATTTGAAAAGTTTGAAATCTACATTTGCATATTTGGGAACACATTTATTTGTGATATTATATTGAAGATGGATATCTACTTTACGAAATAATGCTTGTTGAAAAAGCGGCTGAGGAATTGGAGTTATTAGAGATGGAAGTGGGATCACACACACACACATACACACACACAGGCATTGCAAATTCAGCACAAATCTATTTCGATATTTGAATTTTGGAAATTCATGCCAGAATCGCGCACCAATTGAAATTACTGTCTAATTTCAATTTTTGGTACAGTATATTGCTGTGAATCTTTGATATCCACAATGAATTCATGAAGTCGAAATATCGCTCACAGTTGACCAATCATTATCTTACAGAATTGCTGTGGATTGCTTTAACAAATTTTACACCAAATTTCAAAAATTTGACCAAAGGTCTTCGTTAAATATTTTTTTATTAATACATTTTTATTGTATTTTACTTTTATTATTAAAATTTTGAAATAATAATATTTTTTTGTATTTTCTTTTTCTCTTAATTATATTTTCTAATATGTGTATGTACACTTAAGACTTATGTATAAAAAGTAACCATATTAATTAAATAAAATTAAATTTGAATTTGTGTATTTAATACGATATAACTATATGGTGTGGCTCTTTATAATATATAAAAAACCGGAATGTGGCACTCATTGACCTCATGCGTGCTCATCTCTGATCTAGACAGTGTTACATAAAATGAACATAAATAATTTACATTGCACAGCTCAAATTTTACGGGTAGCACACAATACACAAGAAATTAAATAAACTTCGTATCCATCGTAAAATCATAAAGTTTGTTTCAAACTAACTTTTGTTTGAAGTATATAGAAAGTGCAAGTCTAAAGAATTTTCTTGTGAAAGTCTGTTGCTATTTTTATTACCTGTTTTTATATTCATTTCTTGACTCAAGGATTGCTTTATACACGCTTTAATGAAATAACAAATATGTTTTGTGATTTATGTTTTCAGAACTTCTCAGAATAGTCTGCTTCAATTTTAAAAGGATATCGGATTTAAATTCATTAAATGTTTTCTGAACAATGGAAATATTTCTCCAGAATACTTAAAATATGAAGAGAAATATAAAATCACTATATATTGATGTGAATCGTTTAATAGAGTTATGTATGATCAGTAGGGCAACTTTTTTCAACAAATACAACTTTTTTTCACGCGTTCTACGCTGCATGTAAAGTACTAAAACCAAAATTCCTCCTTTATGGGGTGTATTGTAAGCGAGTTATAACCGCAACATAAATGCAACTATCTGCATAAATGCATCCCACCTGAAACTTTTTAGCCGACCAACCGGTCTAGTGGTTAAGGTGTCGGCCTCTGGATCAGAAGGTTCCCGGTTCGAATCCGGGGTCAGGGCATGGATGTAATTGTGCTGTCCTTAGTTAGGGGTGGTGATGGTCGACCATTGGGTGCCCCTTCACAAATGACCATCGCTTCCCGGCCTTGCAGTGGCCTATGATTAGCAATCGAGTGCCCGACGTAATTAAAAAAAAAAAACTTTTTAATATAAATTAATATGAAATTACTATTTTTATTTTTGCCCTCTGAACCAACCCTTTGGTCACGTATGTCTGATCTTGCGAATGCCAAAGTATGGCGGATCAAACAAGAAGTTCATTGAAAGAAGGTGTTCGTCCTAACAGACGAAAGTGAAATAGATGTCAAGAAGTACTTTTAACGCATAGGTTGGAACTATTGATAATGCAGAGGAAACTTGCGTAATCGACTGCAGAGTTGGCGAGGTGAGTGTCGATCATCAATATGTTGTTCGCCTGTTAGATGACATTTTAAAATCTGTGAATGTTGAGCGAAAGGATTTTGCGCTATCCTATACAGCACATATGACTGCGGCTGACGCAGTTTTTCAATGTTATATAAATTACAGTCCAAGGATCGGTCATTCAACGTTCCTCTGTATTTCAGTATGTTTTACAACACTGTTATATACGACTAAAATTTTCAATATATTTTGAATTTTTTCATTCTTTACGAATAATTTATTTTAGAATTTAGTGTGTAAATGCAACTTTATTTACATAAATGCAACTTTAGGGATTGATAAATGCAACTTTAGGGATTGAAAAATGCAACTTTTCTCATTTTTACTGCAACAAAAAAGTTGCCCTAATGATCAATAATCGTAAATCGTCATTCGTAACATAGCAAATGGTATCAATGAGATTTTGTATCATAGTACAGAAATATCCTGTTTAATATAGATTAATGTTCGGTGGGTCAAGCAGAACAGCATATTTACTGAACTGCACTAAAAGCATAGCAAATATCCAAAAGTTTGCAAAATAATCGCCTCTTTTGCAAACTATATTTGCTATGGTTTTTAACGATGTCGATTTTTACTCGGGTATCCTTGAAATGACAATGGGTTAAAGAAAACCAGTGATTGGAACCAGTGGCAGTATTGGAATATTTGGGTTGGTAGGTATTTTAATTAACGTCCCACCGAAGAAACATAATGGACTATTGGCGACGGTCTGGCATCCTTCCCGAAGGGAAGATTCAAGGACAATAGGATGTAATTTTGAACCACGTCCAGATGAAGAGGCCACTCCAACTCTCCACACTTATACTCCAAGCTAACGTGAAGTCTTTTGAGGCCACAGCCGATTTAATGTACACCAGCCCTTCTAGTACACGAAGGTCTTTGGTGGGATTCGCAGTCGCAGCCTGGAAGATTTTGGGAATTTCCTATTGCTTAGTGACGTGCTTAACGTATTTTAAGTTCTTTCCGCATACATCCTCTCCTGGTACATTTTGGTAGGTAGGTATTTTAATTGATGTCACACTAGGTGTAATTCAACGGGCTATTGGAATAGGATCGGGTATGTATTTAGGTATTTTTTTTAAATTAACGTCGCACTAGAGAAACACAACGGGCTATAGGCGACGGTCTGGGATAGATCCGAGACAACATCGCGTAAATATGAAAGTCCGGGATCCAACTGGAAGCGGAAAATCCGATGGTACATTTCGGAAAAAGATTTTTGTATCTGTTTTCGTCTCGTTTTGAGGGTAGCCCGCATGTAACGGACTGGCAAGCGGAAGGTTGCGAGTTCAATTTTACCAAAGGCACTGGTTAACGTTAAATCTATCGATACCTCAAATGTCCTCACGTTGGTGTTGTGTGGACGTTTGGGGAGTGGGGTGCCAGCTCAGGTGTAACTTAGGCATCTGATCGTAGTTCAAAATTACGTGGTATTGTCCTCGGATCTTTCAATTCAGGGGTTAGTCCCGGACCACCGTCCAGTTACAGTTATTTGGGGGCACATTTCCCTCCGTGACACCCCGATTAGGAGTATGTCAGATTTTGCTGCAATAGCGAGGAAGGAGTACGAGGAGGAAAACAGAGAGGGACCCGAGTAAGGAAAACAGAGAGGAACAGACCCCGTGACGCTCCGCTCGAAAGTCCTTTGTCGTCATGATTGGCTAAGCCAGGATGTGAACGTGTTCTACCCAATGGTGTCGGCGGTCAGAAGTCTTTGGAGTCTAGCTCCCAAACCCGAAGGTTTCTTCTCAATTCTCATCCCATGGGACGGTTTTAATTATTTGTCCGGGTTCACCATTTCCTTAAAATAATAACCAGCGTCTGCTTCTACCAACAGGGCTACAGCGCTTACATCTTTGGGCTAAGATCCGTTGCCTATTTCGGCAATGGTACAAGTACTGCACGTTATCCAACACGTCCCTCGCTAATAGTCCGTTGTGTTGCTCCAGTTGCGACGTTACTTAAAAATACCAAATACCTACCGTTTTGAATTGCATTATTTTTTTAGTACGCTGCTTTCCAATAGTTAAACACTCGATGCAAATTCTGAGCTTCGAAATGCGTGCTTCAATTTCATTGAGTGAAACTCGCTGTGGTTGTAGAACTAATATGCAAATATCATATGATGAGCCCAATCAGAATTTACTCGACAAAAGTATGCAAATCAGGCATTGGTTGAAGACGACGTCTTTCTGAAGCATTTCAGTAGTTGAGTTTAAATAGTATTTGATAATTTCTAAGACTATTTTGGTTATTTGTGAGTTAGATAAAGTCTATTATCGCTCAAAGAAGACGACTAGATGATTCTCACCACTGCAGAGTGTGTCATTTTCGATTCTAGGAGGACAAAATCCAATTTTCTTAGTTTCGCAGATTGTCAAAAATGCATCATATCTTCAAAGTAGTATTTCTGCTTAACAAGATCATGGTTTTATTTTTCTAAATAATTCCTCCTAACAGGAAGTACAGGGGTCCAAAGTCGAACTTTCTGCGTTGGCTGCAAAACCTATCAGGCGAATGCGTATTAGTACTACGAGGAAACCTGAAAAGTATAGTTCCAATATTTTCTTTAGCTTTATTTGTTGGATAATATCATTAACATTTGTTCATCGAGGTATGTTTACGTGCTTTTAGTTTTTCTTGGGTATTATTTCATTGATTTGTAAGATCCTTTTGAATTTATAGCTAATTAGCGTGTTACGCAACTGCTGATTTCAAATTTCAACAAGACTTTTAGCATATTATACCACCGTATATCACTAAATTATTACATATCATTATACCCTTATTTATCATTATACCCCTATTATTATTTGCGGAACTGATAGATAGTCCTTAAATTTCAGAATGACTATGAAAATTTTTCATCAGTCCGTTTTTGACATTTGGGTGATCAATTCAAAGCAAACGAAAATCGATGTTTTTTAACTTATATTCCTCAAGAAATGGCGAATATTTGTTACAAGATACTGTTTTGAATGTTTAAAATCGTGTTAAAGCGAAAATTCTCGAATTACCCGTTAAAGAATTGAACAATAGCGGAGTAAAGTGAACGGGCACAGAGATATAATTCTTCTTGACTTCAAGGTAATCTTACCTTTTCTCACTCTGCCATTCAAGATCTACCAAGTAATACACAGGAAAGTTTGAAAAATAGGCCTAGAAGGCCTCAAAAAGATTTTTAAGCCTGTAGTTTCAAGTATAAAAAACAAAACTCGTGACCTTGTAGAGACAACTAGTCATAAAAAAATTATCAATGATTACTGAAGTAAAATACGAAAAAAAGGTGTACGATATTCTACTTCAAATCGGCAGAGAACTCTTAGCTGCTTTTCTGGAAGAGATGCAATTATGAAAACGATGTATATCTTAGTAAGATAACAATAAAATTATCTGAAAATCATGTGCTTGGGCTAACAGTTGACACTAATCTTTCTATGCACCAATATAAAATTTAATAAACAAAGTAAACATTAGCTCTAATTTGTATACTCCGTATAACAAAATGAATTAAACTGTTGTT